>VWYO01006375.1:40995-71090 GCA_013400275.1 Rhadina sibilatrix | reverse complement strand
AAAAAAAAAAAAAGGTTTGATTTCCAAACCGTGATAACAAATTAGGCATTTAAACAATTATTCCTTTCTATCCCAAGTACCATGGCCTATCCACAAAATCTGAGATTTCTTTGTTCTAGAAATACCAAAGTCCACAAACTGCACAGCTTGATATTTATTTTGGCATCTTGCAACAAAACATCAGTGTAACCACCTTTTGGCTGACGGGCAGAATGTCATTATACCAGTGTCTTTTCATGCTTTAACCATCTTCAAACATTCTCAGTTACAGCATGTAGACCTCTTAGCTGGAATTAATCCACTTTACTTTGTAAATAACATTGCTACTTCCTCCACTGTACATTTATTCTGGCTCCTTTAATCAATAGTGTAATTCTACAGTGCAGAGTCATACCTTCCTTAATGTAAGAGCCATCGTGCTTTGTTCTAAAGAACAAAAAGCATAAGAAGAGGTGTAACAGTGCTCACAGCTCTGTGTTTACATATGAAAAGCAAAGGCAGCTGGCCAAATGCACTTAGAAAATGTTTAATTTTAAGCACTCCAGTCCAAAAAATAATGATGGTATATGAAGAAACTAAGCCAGATTCTAAAACGTGTGCCCCAAAATAATTGAAGTTAAATTTAACCAAAAGTGCAACCTAGAAATTGGAATGCTATAAATATGAGGTATAATGAGAAATACTGAAATTTATTTGAAATACTAAAATAGTGTGCAGAAAATGGGAAGCCTTTCTTCTACTGTATTTTAAGTCAATGTACTTTAGTTAGAGAATGATTTATCCTGAAATCATTAATTACTTCATAGATTAAATATTTATTAACTTAACCCTTCTACAGTGCAAGTCAGTTGAGCAATCTTCTTTGAGCGACACATTTATTTTGTTCTCAACAGTAATTTTATAGGCAAGGCAAAACTGAGGTAGTTGTTTGTTCCATAGTCTGCTAAAAATAAAGAATAATTATAAAGAAAAATATATCTTTAAATTTATAACAGCTTTAATATCAAAAGGATACTCATTCAAGGAAAAAAAAAAAGATTATTTTTTTTTTTAAACAGATGAGATCAGAGAAAACTAGCTGTGGAGTTTTTTTGCTTTAGTGCAAGCCAAAGTAAACACAGAATAAAGGAATACCCACTCCCGGAAAGTAAACCGTGTATTTAGTGGTTCAGAGATTCAAATACATTTCAGTAATTAATATATGCAAAGTTACCTGAAACCCTAAGTTTTCCTTTATATCCTCAGGCATTTAACCAGATGATCTTTATTCTAGTGGATAAGGGGTGGTATGTAGCTAATGAATGGTATGTAACTTAAAACTGTATTTACTTATTTTAGTGTAATGATAGGGTGGGGAAATTTTTCACTGAAATTGCAAAAGATTTAGGTATTTAAAGTATTATTCATAAGTGCCAGAGTGAATTTGATTCCCAGAACTCTATCAGTATTAGGTTTTGATTACCTAGGAGGAATAAGGTTCTAACACATATAGAGGATCATCCTTCATATCCTGGCAGAGGTGAATATTTTGTATGCCATTTTTAACAGTCCTCTGAACAATTTTTACTATGCTACAAAAATTTTAGGCTGAAACTGATGATTTGAAAATGCTGATTTTAAAAAACTGAAATATTTCCTGGAATCACTTTTGGTTTCATTTTGTTTTAATAAGCCCCTAAAAATGTTCATGTTTTCAACAAATGCTTTCTAGTGAAAGAAAAATAGATCCCTTATGCTCTCTTGTTTAAGCTTATTTTTGCAGTCAAAGCAAGGTAAGTTATATTTAAATATAAAACTATGGTATATGAAAATGTAGAATTTCAAAGT
Source organism: Rhadina sibilatrix (assembly GCA_013400275.1). Classification (NCBI taxonomy): domain Eukaryota; kingdom Metazoa; phylum Chordata; class Aves; order Passeriformes; family Phylloscopidae; genus Rhadina; species Rhadina sibilatrix. The sequence continues at coordinate 69,263 of VWYO01006375.1, read as the reverse complement.
CTCCCAGTTTTACTTTACAAATAACATATACATGTTTATAACATGGCAGAAATTGCTGATAACTTGAAAAATGTTGTTAAATAGAAACAAAAAAACACTTGTTACCAGCTCTATCTTTAAGATTTTATGCCTATTTGAAACACCTGTAAAAGTGTGGGGAATTCCTGCTCCTATGTTCTTCAGACATCTTTACATCTGGCAGTTGTTACTCCTTTTTAAGTAGCCCTTTTGCAACTATTTCCCAGAGGACAGGAGTTATGTGTATTCTCTTTCCCTACTGTTATTAATGACCCATTTATTAGAAAATTAGAAAAAATGAAGATTTCTTCTGCAGTGAAGTAAAAATAAAATTAAAGGGAAGTCTTGACCTGTGAGGTTTCTGCTTTCTCTAAATGCATCCCTTTCTGCTCAGCCAGACCAAATCACCTACCATGATGACTCCTTCAATGTTTTTTTCATTACACATTATAAGTGATATATCTACCCTTTGCTTCCAAATTAGTGTGCTAATTAGAGTAGACTGGGCTTACCAAGGCAGCAAACTCACTCAGGTCTCATTAACTTTGCTGAGGACACTGGAAATTTAGACTTCTTTTTATTCAGGCCTATTTATAGACATATCATTGGCTAGAGTTAAACATGAAGACATAGGAAACCTGCCCAAGTGTTTATTTACAAAACCAGTAGCAGCAGATGTGGCATTCAGAGTTGCAGGCCTAGAGAGGGGCTAAGGACACAGGAGAAGCAGAAAGGAAGGAAATGAAAAATATATATATATATATAAAGGAAAATAAAGGAAAAGATCTCCTTTGCCCTAATAAATAAAACTCTCTCCTAGCTTCGAGCTTCAGAGTGGAATTTCACCGTCAGAACCTGAAGTGGTGACAAGTCAGTAAGTGAGCTCATTGCATGGGTAATAGACTGACACAGTTTTCCTTCACATTGCATTTACTGAGCAGCTCTGGCAGCAGATCTAGAGGGAGATACTTACATTGCCCTCCCAGCTGGTGGCCATCTGCCTTAGTGACAACTGCCAGATGGAGGAAAAATGCATGAAATCAGGGATCAAACACTAAATAAAAGAAAATTACTTTGAAAGCAACTTTGTCATGTTATAAATAGACTGTTTTAAAATGTCTCACATGTTTTAATTAGAAGGGGAAAAGGGAGGTAATGAGGTAGATATAAACCTGTGAGAGAAAGATAGTGCAGCAATTTGCACACTGCCTTACTCTGCTCTGAATGCGGATGACACTAATTTAGAGATACATTTTGATGTTCTTACATCAAAAAGTGCCCGTTAGATGAATGCAAGAATTACCAAATACAGTTTCTTTCCCCTCATGGTTAGGGTGGTGGGAGCCTCCCACAAGTGCATTCCAGCTCCTGAGAGTGCTTTTCACAAGCAAATTTCTCTGACCCTCTGCGCTGATTAATCTTCTTCTGAAAGCAAACTCAGAGCAGGGATGGTGGGGACCAGTGTCACCGGACTGAAGCCGGCAACGATGAATCAGCCACTACAGCCTGAGGAAAGGCGAACAAGGAAATTGATGGTTCCCTTTTGCCCCTGCACACAGGCTTAATTATGTAAAGGGTAAACAAACCCTCCTTAATTCACGAAGGGATTCAAAACAAACCAAAAAGCTAAAAGGAAAGCAGAAGCAACTAAAAAAAAAAAAAAAATCCAAAAAACCAACAAACTTTAAAACCTCAAAGACGTTGCTTTTTCCTAGATAATTCATGAATTCCTAGGAAAGTAGGGTTGAACAATTTCTTCCACACACTACTAAACAGATCATAAAAAAGAAGATGTTGTGCATAGCTAGAAGGACAATGCAAGATACAGAAGCAGGGAGATTTACTGGGTGTGGAGGTTTATTGGTACTACTGTACCACTGGCAAATGCTGCGTTGGTGAGTGCTGGAAAAAACTCAATGCCTCCATTTATAAACGTTAACATCTTTCTCCTGTTTCTATTTCTAGTAAATTTGAATGAGAATACTTTTGCTCTTACCTGACAATAAAGGGACTTGAAAAAAAGTATATTTTTCTTATTAATAACATATAGGGGAGAGACTTGTGAACAATTGCATAGCTGAAATTACTTGAGTAAAGAGTTTTGAGTAAACAGTTTTGGTTTGACAAAATAATAGTCATTTGCAGAAAGCAAAATGTTTTCTTTCCTAGAAATTGGTTTTGAAGTGACCTATTTAGGAGACTCCGTTTATCACCTTTTCACTGTACCTCTAGATGTAAGTGTGCATGGTGGTCACCACTTGTCTAAGACCAAGACATTCTCAGATGTAACCATCTCTTGTCATCCCTCACTCTGTGCAAAGGGGGACATATAGCACCCAGAGATCAGTGAACATCTGAATTATTAACATGGATGTGGCAATACGCTGATGCAAATAGTCAGAAGTACACAGTGCTGGGAAACTTTCCCTTACGTCTTCTACATTTCCTTAGGAAAATACTGTACATTTTGCAAACCATAAAGAGAAAGCACCATCAGGAAGCTTTGCTTCAACTTTGGAGATCTAATTCTGCAGAATATTCCATGTAACAGCATTGTTGTGAACTTCCTTTCAGATTTCCTTGATAGAATAGGGTCATTGGAAAAATAATCAGCTGGGTTTGGGGGTTGTTCTGCTGGTGGGTTTTTTGTGGGTTGTTTGTTTGTTTGTTTGTTTTGGTTTTTCCTGGTGGGTTTTTTGGGGGTTGGGTTTTTGTGTTGTTTGTTTGTTTATTTATTTGTTTGTTTGTTTTGGTGACAAACATAAAAATTAAAAATGTGTAGATTATGGAAGAATTTTTGGCATGAATACAACTTTGTAGTGGAAATGAAACCGTCATCTTTGAAGATATCAGAGAAAGAAACATGGAAATCCCTGCCAGGTCACACAGTACCAACAGACTTACACTGGTATTCTTCAGAGGTAATACTTTGAACTCTTTAATAGGAAGAGTGTGTATTGCTTCTATCTTTTTGTGAACCTCAAAGGGAGTCATCAGAGCAGGGCTGATGGCATGAGAGCAATGATTAGTTCTGCTTAGACCTTGGATCAGGATACTTGAAAAATTTGGCATATAGCAGGAAGACCATCTTACTGAGCTCTCACCATCACAGAATTCATGCACTCTGCCCCATATAAATGCATAAGCACTGGAATACCAGCATTTCCCTTAATAATGCAATTATGTTTCCTATGTCAAACCTTACTATTTTAATATTCTTCTTTCCTAAATATTAAGTGATTTGACAATATATTATATAAAAGAAAATTAACAGCAAACACCTAATAGGAAGAAATTGTCAGTCAGATGTTCACATACTGTTCTGTCACTGAAATAAGAATGTTGATATGCCTCATGGTAGAATTACTCCCCTTTATTTAACGTTGTTATTGAAGGTTTTTACATTTATCCTAGAGATGCCTTCCAGTATCTGAAGGAAGCCTACACGAAAGATAAAAACTTTTTACAAGGTCATGTAGTGATAGGACAAAGGAGAATAACTTCAAAATGAAAGAAGAGAGGTTGAGATTAGATGTTATAAAGAAGTTCTTTCTTGTGGGGGTGGTGAGGCACTAGGACAGATTGCCCAGAGAAGCTGTGGTTGCCCCATCCCTGGACATGAAGAAGACCAGGTTGGATGGGTTTTGAGCAACCAGGTCTAGAAGAAGGTGTCCCTGCAGGGGGACTGAAACTAGATAATCTTTAAGGTTCCTTCTAACCCAAGCCATTTTATGATTCTATGACTCTATAATTCCCTTCTGACCACCCAGACAAGTTGCATTTATTTCAGAGTAAACAAACAACACAGTAGGAAGATGAAGACAAAGAAATAAAAGAAGCTCTTGATGAGGGTGAACTGTTTTATGACCAGCCAAATGAAAAATGAACACTGCTATTCAAGATCAACATCATGAAACATTTTTATCCATAAATAAATTTTATTTTCAATGCTTTTGCTAGATCACTGTTTTGTAGAAGGAGAGTAAAGCATAATGCGGAAGACAACAGGAGGATACATTCAAAAACATTGGAAAAATTATTATTGATGTATTCATGGAAATTTATAGTTACAGTTACATACATTTCCTATCTCTCTTTGAAGATATTACAGGATTTTACAGATACAATTCCAATTGCAGCTGTAATTTCTTGGTATAGTGTGGATTGGAAAGTGAATTTGGTTCTAGCTGCCCAGTCATTAAGGTTCACATCTTTAGGTAAGAACTGAGAACAATCTGAAAAGTTATGACTAAAGTTGTAGTCTTGTACCTTTCTCTCTTCTGCATATTTCTCCCACTGTGTCCATATTGTGCAGTTAAGGGAAAAGAGTGAAACAAAGTAATGTAGAAACACAATGGGCCAGCCTGGACCATCATCAAATACCTAGTTTTTCCCTGTAACATGATTCTGGGCAGCACAACAATGTAAAGCTTGTCGTTACTTCTCACAACACCCATTATTTTGAAATATAGAACCTACCTGAACATACATATAGATTGTGAAAATAACTTGTGGAAGATGTACAGAATCTCACAACAGCCTTTATGCAGCTCAGAGCTCAAGCATACCTTTAAGTGAGCAATAATTGTGAGCAATAAGAGGCAAAAGACTGTTGAAAGGAAGTTCCAATATTTTGAACCTGAACTTGCAACTTTAACATATTCCAGCTTTCCTCAACCATTTGTCTTTGACATCTTGAATTTCTAGAAAGTCTAAACTGGACAAGAGAGTTACTGTCAGAATGTTTGAATACAAAAGAACTCCCTATGACTCCTGAGCCACAGATCTCTGGTAGCCTGCAGTTAAGTGTATCTTCTCTCCACTCTTTAACTCTGCACTGGGAAAAAAATAGCAATCAGAGTATTACAAAGAAAACAAAACAAAACAAAACAAAAAACAAAACAAAACAAAACATTCATAATCATCTATGTCTTAGTCTCCCTCTTGCCTGCTCGAAAAATCCATTTTTGACTAAAACTAGGCATAAAATAGATGAAAATGTTTTATATATTACCTAAAGAAATTTGGAGGGAGACTTTCCCCAATTTTTGATAGATGAATGACAATTAAAGGCTTTTCCCTCAATTAAATCTTACTCACTAAATGTCCAGTTCAACACAAACAACTTGCAGAAATAAGCAGAACAATCTCTCCTAAATTACCAAGACTCCCTCAGCATACTCACAAGTGTCCTACAACTTCATTCTCCAGAGTCTGATTGCTGTAAAAGTCAGAGAAGTGGAGTTGATGATTGAATGTTAAAAGAGGGACCATGTAATACCTTATTAGGCATTCTGCAGACTACTCAAGAGGGGTTTACTTCTTCTCAGAATTTCAATTAGCTGCTAAAGAAGAGAAAGCTGCTGAAACTTCCATGAGAAAGCAGCTATGGATGCAATTTTCAGCTGGTCAACAGGTAAGAAGCAATTTTCATCCTATTATGGTGTGTTCTGCAGGAGACAGATTGGACTAGTGTGCAAGAAAATGCTTTCCCAGCAATTTAGCAGAGATCCATCAGTGCCTAAAATTCAGAATTTTCTCTGAAAAACTAAAAAGTAGACCTACAATCCAGATAATGGGGGTATCAGGCAACTTAATCAGACTTGCATTGCCTGTTCAAGTCCGCAAATTAAAAAAAAAAAAAAAATCAATTATGTACACCTTGTGTGTTGACTCTAAAATCCAAAAAACCCCAAATCAGTGTGCTTTTGATGGTCAAGACTAGAAGATCTGTACACATATTTTGTATATATAGATATGGCAAATATCAAAGACAATATTCTCATCTATTATAAATCAGTGATGTCTTGCAAACATTTAATCCTTCATCCTGTAAAATGAAACCTAGTTTTTGTCAACAAACTTTTTTCCCTATATACTTCAATGTATATTTGATCATAGCGTTTAATTTCCTGTATTCAGGGTTCACCAAAGAGAATAAGGAAACTGGTCTATCCTTTCAATGGGAGAAAAAATACCTCCTGAAAAGCCACGTCTATTACTAGATATCCACGTCGATTGAAAGATGATAGCACTGATTAACAGTGATGAGGGGCTGCTGGCTTTAACAGCAATGAAGATTTCTGACTTGAGATTTCCCATACAGCATGTAGATAATTTTTGGCATTTTATCTACTGATTTATAAAGTATTTTTAGAGAAAAGGGTTCTCCAGTGTTCCTGCTAATTTACTTCCTGGAAATTTGTTTCTTCTTTACCTTGTTATTTTGTGTTTTTGCTTTTGAAAGCAGTCTATATTGTTTTTTTCCTGCCTCCCTATTTAGCCTAGCATTGCTTGTCTTTGTAGTCCTACTCTTCATCCTGTCATTGTATCCCTTCTTGTCTCCTGAGGCAAAGCTCTCCTGACAGAGATTTTCCTTGCTGTTTTACCACTTAGAAAATGTTCAAGCATAACTTTTAGGGATATCATAGGTCTGGGTCATTTAATAGCTCCTGTGGGACTAGCCATCTATTTTTACGACATTGAACCAAGAACAATAGAATTAGGAAAAGAAATCAGGAACTCACATCTTGCTCCTTCAACTCACAACCATTGCCCTGACTGTGAGCAGCACTTCCTCCAGTCTGAGCTCATTTGCTGTTGCTAAGAAGCAGGGAACTCCTATTACTTCAGACAACATGCATGGCCAGTAAAAATTATGATCCTTCCCTATTCTGACCTGAAGTTAGGTTGTCTTTCCTTACACATCAGTTTCCAGCTGACAGAACTGACCGAAATGCTGATCTCCTGGAGAAGGGATGCTGAGTGCAGCCCAGGGACCAGACCTCACCTGTCATGACAATTCATCCAAACTATGGCTCAGCTTTCTCATTTTTCAGATCAAAGCAAGTAGCAAAATGAAACTAAGGATGAACTTTGTAATATTCACAAGTGTAATGTCTCTTTCTGAGAAAGGAAATACATCCTGTTATCTGAAGGATAAATTGTTACCATTACTTTTTAAACATCCCCTTTCACCTGGCAATGTGTATCTATGCATATATGTGTAGGTGTCTGCTGATGCAATGGGAGATCACTTTGTGTCTTTCATTTTTCACCTTGCTCATACATCATATGATGAGAGAATGGTTTCAGTTTCATTTTAAAGGGGAGCTTATTAACATACATATCTTTCTGATCAGCCTGCGTTGGGTACATTAACATGTACTCTTACTATATCATGAGAGACACCTGGATTTGTGTCCTGTGAGGAATCTAGGCACACAATGAAGGAAGAGACAAGGATACCTAACTGAGAAGGGCCCCTAGTGTCTACCCAAAAAGCTCGGGGTGATCCGTCCAGGGGTGGTCAATTGCTAGAAAAGAAGAGAGAGAAGTGCAACTACTGACTTCCCTCTCCATTGGCAGCTCAGTGCAGGCCAGGTAGCCCTGCTTTTCACATTTTCACATGGTGATATCTGTCAGAGGCAACCATAGGGAGGAACAGCCAATTGAACTAGTTCCAAGTACTCTGAAAGGCTCCCGTAAACCAAAAAGTTTTGATTTTACCATAATATGAGTGTCAGGCACAACACAAAAAAAACCCCCAAACAAACAAAAAACACAAAAAAACCCCAAACCAAAACAAAAAACTTGAAAATATTTCTATAAGAACCATGGAGTAATCTAAATGTTTATATTACGACTCTCATAGGCAGGAATTAATTTATTATTTTCATGTACATTCCTAAGTCTCACCTGCATTTTTTGCTCTGTAAATATTGGATTAAATGACTTTAAAAAGAAACCTCAAGTTTTAAACACATGTATAAACTGTCCACTTACATTACTAAAGTAGAAGAAACACTATTTGAGTGGTTTTGCAAAGAGTGAGTTCATTGGACAGATCTGTTCTTGAAGTTTTGCAAAGGGTTACCAGGGCCAGCTGTGTTCCAAATAAATGTGCTGACCTAAATGAACTTCCTATCAACAAAATTCTCTCAGGCTCCCATTATTTTTCTTCAACAATTAATCAACAGCTGCTGAAAAGTTATGAGAGTGCTTGTAATTTTCAGTGAAATTAATGGAAGTCCTATCTTCTGATATGTAAACGGAGGTTTTTATTCCTAACCCTGGTGTGAATTTTCTGATTTATTTTTTAAATCAATTACCCTTCTGAACTCACATGTCTCCTCTCTTTGGCAGAAAGGATCCCAGACTCTAGCATGACAGGCATGAATAGCTTTCACAAATGCCTACAAATTCAGTTTCCTAAAGCAGTAAGACATACTGTAAAAAGATGAGGTTATTTGTTAGAATCCTGTCATGATGGGGTTACTCTTTTTGAATTTGTGTAAACATGTAGGTTTTCTGTTGGGATCCAGTATTATTTGGCATCTGTACTATTGGCAGCCATGACTGTGTAAACACCCCTTACCCAGAGCAATGCTTTGAGTGTCTCTGAAAAACCGCAAGTGTAGGATCAGGCCCTGGGCAGAGCTCAGTGAGCAACATGGAGTCACAAGCCTTCCCCTGCAGCGTTGGGGGCTCAATTCTATTGCCTTTTCTCCTCCTGTACCTATAGGAAGGTATTGTTTCATCCTTAAGGGTCAAACACAATGTAATTACACACAAGAAGTGATACCATATCAAAGCATGCTTAAGACCCAATGGCAATATTCATGAAACCATTTTTGAACTTTGAAGCTTTGATGGTCAGGACATTGCACCGTTTTTATGTCAGATCAAAGTGCTAGTTTTTAGTTTTTGAGCAACTGAAGCAGGAAATAAAACATGCAGCAAGGAAATCACTGAGACACTCCACACATTAAGAATAAACCCTACCAGAAATTCTGGTTTGATTTTTGGAGGAAGAGCAAGTTATTCTAGAGTTTCACGTGTGAAATTTAAGGGAAAAAAAAAAAAAAAAAAAAAAAAAAAAAAAAAAAAAAAAAAAAAAAAAAAAGAGAGAGTAATCACCTGTAAACGGTGCCTCATTTGTCCAAACATTTGCACGATCAGGCCCTGGGCAGTGCTTTTAATGCCTGAGGATTACATCATGTTCTTTTGACTTTCCTTCTGTTCAAATAACATAAAACACAATACATATTTTATGACTCAGGTCACCCTTTGTTTTCCCACGGAGCACAAAAAAAAAAAAAATAAAACATTCAACAAATTTGACTGATAAAAGATTGTTATCTTTCATGGGAAAGCAATGTTGTTTCTCTAAGTCATATGTAATGTATTAGTAATAATGGTATTCCACTTCAAACAAATTACAAACTAATGTTAGTGTTCTTAACAATGTTATACTAAATAATAACTCCCCACAGGCCAATTTGCATACAAAATGTAACATTTAAAGCCAAGTTACAATTAGCACTTTGTTATGGAAGTCTGTGGATTGCAATTTACTGAAACAAAGTTATAGTCGCTGCAAGGAATTTTAATTTATGAAAAATTACCCATTTAGAATTGCTGTCACAGTGGACCAACTTCTATTAAAATGATGGGTACCTAATAAATACATCTATTATTAATGTAATGAATGACAAAAATGAAACAAAGTAAATGTAGGATTAATGAATCTGCTGCTTTGTAAATAAGAGATGCAAGCTGACAACTCTTTCCCACTTTACTGATGATGCCACATAGAGCACTATGTGTGTGAGAGGAGATGGCAAGAAGAATCTGAGAAAAAAATGAAGATAACAAAGGGAAAGAGAAAAAGGAAAGAGGGGTACATAGATTAGAAAAAAAAGAAAAAACAGAGAAATGCACAGGATGTTAATGAATTGAAAAACAGAGGCAGAATGAACTTGAAAAATCTAGCTCAGAAAAGATGAATCACACTAGTATTTCATTTCCCTTGGGTGAATGCTGTAAATCATCTGATAATGACAATGAAAGTTCTCAATCCTTAAAACTTTATTTAAAGGGAAAAAACATTAGTTATCTGACATGAGTACTTACAAAATTACAACATGTAAATACAAGCATTCTGATACAAAAAATACTAGTTTTTCCATTTAGTCTCCTGAATTCAGGCTTAAAAACTTGAGGCTTGCTGTTCATTTCAGTTACAGGGGTTTTGGACTTCAGGAGTATCTGATGGATCTCCCATTTAAAAACAGAAGACCGTAAGAGTACCTAAAATGTCAATCTCTTTGGCAAACACTGCTAAATATATTCTGTAAATACCAGCTGAATTTTTTTAGGGATTTCCTTTCATTTATACATACATGCTTCTGCACTCCCTTCACAAACATCGGGCCTTTGTACTTTAACAGGACACAGGTCCCAAAGTACCGCAGCGTATTCCCACAGCAGGAATTTGGTTTGTCTGTCCGCCAGACCTCGGGGAGGGTCACATGCTGCCTTCACATGGATCACTGCAGAAGAGTTAGACTCATTGCCTCTGTTTTCGTGGCAGGGGGAGGCCTTGCCAAGACACCCTGTGACTCTCCACCAGCTCCAGCTCTCCACACTGCCTGCAGTGCTACCACTGAGGATGGGAAGGAAAAGGGAGGGGCCAAATGTGCACAAAGCACACGGGCTACAAGAGGCCACTTACAGGTCCAGGATATTTATATGGTAAATACTTCCAGGGAAGACATTTCAAAGCCCCTTGGGTGATCTGGTTTCCTCAGGCAACAGAGAAATTCCCACATAATTTATGAGACAAACCATGATGACTACAGGAGTTCAATCCTTTTTTATCTGAAGAAACATCACTGGAAACTCCACATGAGACGTTTTACTAAAAATTCAGATAAAATTCAGATGTGGAAAACTATCTCCCCATGGATATTCTGTGAGAAAAAAAAAAAAAAAAAAAGTTTAAACTTCAGATAAATATTTTTTGAGGTCATTTACCCACCTCTAGTGAAATCTGATAGATATCTTAAACTATATAAAACAAAGTTTGACACTATTAACTCAAATCAAAGCTTGTCTTTGCTAGGATATTACTTAGGCAGCACTGAGTAACAATAGTTGATTGAAGAATGAAGAATGTGTAAGCAGTAAGCAACAAAAATTCAGCTACCTGTAAAAAAAACACATATGCACTTCACGCACTTGGCACAATCCCATTTTGATGGAGACCAGGGTGGATGATGCCCTCAAGATTATACCATATTACAAGAAGAACTTGGAGGACCAAACTGAGCCTGAGAGTAAGCAGTCATCACTCCATTGTTCTCTGTGGTTTCACTCACAGACACCAGCACAAAGCTTTGCTTTAGTTCTATGAATATCTTTCTCATAAGAATTGTTTCTTTCTTTTCCTTAGACATTATATCATTATATGCTTCCACAAAACAATGACATGTGCCTATGATCAAGATTCTTCTATCAAGACTTCAAACATTCTAATATTAGAACAAAATGCTGTAAAAATAACTGGGAGGGACATGGAAAAAAAATGACAAAATAGATCATATTTGTGAAATGGTGCTCTTTATTTTTAGCTTGCTTGGTTTGCTTCTTTGTAAACACTCTTGTTGTTTTACAGGCATATATTAACTCACATGTTTCAGATTCTGGGTCCAAGGCAGACTCCCTGTTTGCCTTAATAAGTAATGGATGTTCTCACACAACTGGAAGCTATTATTTAGAACATAAACACTGGGTTAAATCCTCATGGCAAATGAATCAAGAAATCTTATTACAGTGTTAAAAACAAAACTATAGTGGTGCATCCATTCAGTATGCAGATTATGAAGATAATTCACTAAAAATAAATACATTATCATATCTATTATCATATTTTTCTTCATTTTGATTCGAAGAATTGTCAGTATACTCAAAAGTGCCTATCTTGGTAGTCAAACATAGGTACTGTGTTTACATGTTTTTAAGTTTTTCTAGCTTTGAAGACAATTTTGACAAACAGTTATTCTGCACTCTCAATCTGGAACCTGACAGGCAAGGTGAGGTTTTTCTGGTCTGCCTGAAAACAGAAATGCATGTTCTGTTGGTCAAATACTTTAGCTTCACCTGAGGAGCTGCTATTGTTCTCAATATTCTTTTCTTTTTTCATACTTGATGTTGTATTGCCATGACTTGACCTCTGATGATCAACAGCTGAAAGCTATTTTCAAGCCTATTCCACTGAAGCCTATTTTCAAGTAGTCGCCAAGAGATTTTAAATATTCAAGTTACAATGAGCAAAATAATAAATAAATGGAAATAAATACCTGATCTGCAGAACTTAGTAAAGGAGCTTATAGTTCTATCCCATTAATTCTCTGTTTCCATTTCATTTGAAATTTCTTATTTTTCTGTTCTGACGAATGAGGTAAAATAGGGTGAAACTTTCTTTTGGAGATAAAAATATGTTTTCACAATTCACTATCATAACCAATCACTGAAATGATGACTTCATAAAATCTGTCAAGAAGTGACAGCAGCAATATCCTTTTCTGACGGCTAATGCTCTATACCCTGGGGATTTTATTGAACTTATAGCACTGCATGATCTAATATCAAATGGCCATAGCTATAAATGGTTAGCAATGTTCTCTACACTGACCAAATCAATTTTCTCCAGCTTCACCCCTGAAACCACTATGAAACTAATAGACAAAAATTTCTTGGCAATTTCTGGAAAATAAATTTGTGGTTCAGGTTCCTGTTAGAAAGACTAAAAGGCAGGGATGATTATTTTACAACCTGAGGCTACCTGGAGTTTCTTGAGGGGTATTATTCAATGAACTCATACTGCCCCTTTACCAAGGAATGATTGTACATTGATTCTTTTATTCTCATTCTCCAAAAGCTAGGAAGATTAAAGAAAATGAATAAAGCCTCATCTCAGCATTTCATCTGATTTCATCAATGTAAGTGACTTCTACAAACCTGTGCTCACTTAAGCCAGCTGTGTATATGACAATTTTATCGAATGGAATAGCTGTGATGGAATTTAGTAAAACACATTGAAAAGAGACATTTTCACAGAGCACAAACTACACTAAAACCTTTTAGGTCAAAATCACAAAAAGGTTCACTTAACAACAGTTAATTGAGACCCCACTTCAGAGCAGTATTTATCCTTATTTAGTATTTATTTAGTTTTAAATCCAAAACCAATTATTATGACGATGTTGGAGCTAAAAGGACTAATATATTGGGGGATAGAATGGATCAAGAGCATTAATTCTAGTCAAAAGTCATTCAGTGGCATGTGCTAAAATCCAAATTAAAAAATTGTAATACATACTCAGCTGATAAAAATGGTTAACTCTTAGCTTGCTTCAAATGGTTAAACTATATCCAAACTAAAACTTTCCTTACAACACAATTATCTTAGTAGATGCAAACTAATACAATATTTTTGATTCCATGCTGAATTTTCAAGTGATAGCAAGAATGGAACACTGAAGACTTCTAAGACCATGTGTTACAGAGTCATAGAGTACAATGATATTTTCTAGATGAAAATTATGCATGCCTTCCTTTCAACAGTTTTAGTGTGCATATAATTCAATTTTGTTTATAAACAAAATGGGTTTAATGGGTATATGTATACTCTCAGAATATGTCAAGGGTTGGTCTTTTACACCTGTGATTAATGATTTCCTTCCCTTTGTTAATTTATGAGGTTTATAAGAGAATATATTTTTTTTCACAGCCACAGGTGTTACATAACAAGCAGAGAATTCTGTTTCATGTTATAAATATTTCAGGTGTAAAGAAAAATTTAAGACAGAAATTTCCTGTTTATATACATTTATCTTGAGTCACTATCTTTGAAGAGTCACTTATTAAAAGAAAAAAAAAGCTGCACAGATAGGTAATACTGACATGTTTTATTAATTTGTATTTAAATGTTTAACCCATACAAAAACTAATCTTTAATTTAATGTTATTTTCTCCTCTCAATTCTGTTAGAAGTGTATATCTACTTTTGAGACAGATATGAATCTTTTCTGTTTAGACTAGATGTCCATCTCACATTGCAACTTTGCACAGTGTTGATCAGACACATCTTCTAAGCAAAGATTTTCAGTATTTAAGTTTTTTACCAAGAGGTGGTAGCTGAGATATCTGATAATATCTTCCTGATACAAGACTTCATTAACTATTGCAAAATTTTGTAGAATCATTGAATCATTTAGGCTGGAAAAGAGCTTTAAGATCATTGAGTCTAACCACAGAGAACTCCCAACTCCACCACTAAATCATTTATCCAGGTGCAACATATGCTCATCTTTTAAATAGCTTCAGGGACAATGGCTCAACTACTTCCCCTGCCAGTTTTTTCAAATGCCTGACAACCCCTGCCATGAAGAAATTTTTTCCTAATAACAAACCTAAACCTCCCCTATAGGAACTTGAGGGCATTTTCTCCTGTGCTGTCATTTGTTGTCTGGGAGAAGGGGCCAACCCCCACCTAGCTACACTCTCCTTTTTTTCTTGGTTCTTCATGTTTTAAAAGTGATTTCACATCTCATACATCTTACATAGAGTGTGAAGAATACAAATAATATTCCCAAGGAATGAAGAATTAACTCTGAATAAAGGTCCATCCTAAGCTTAAAAAAGTACTGTAGCCCATTTTAGAGAAATAATTTAAAAATAAGGGAAAAACCTCATGGTCCAAGAAGAAAAAGAGTTTTTTTTTCTCTACTTTTTAAATCTTGAGAATCCTAGTTGTTTTTGTAAACTAAATTTCTAAGGACTACATAGGAAAAAAAAATAAATAACTCTAATATTTGATGCCTGTAAAAATGCATCAAATTACAATTTCCTTGGTGAGCAGAGAAAGCCCTGCTCAGTAAAGCCTGTGCATTTTTAGCTTTGGCACTGTGAGAATCCTCTTCTCTGTTTTGGATGCTAGGCCTCACAGGGATGAAAACAATTGTGTACATCTGAGTTTGCTGATTCTTGCACCTGTTCCCTTGCTTGGCTCACGTTGTTATGAAGAGCATTTGCCATAGCCTTTAATGAGCCACAAAGGTTGTGTCTTTCTTGGTGATATTCAGCATGAGATATTTCCTCAAATCTGTTTAATACAACAGGCCATTAGTTATTTCAACTGTAATTGAAGCACTTCAGAAACTGTTGGCTGTTTATACTTAAAAATTGCTGGTGACCATCAGTAGTCACTTATGTTAAAGATCAAGGAGGAAAAATGAGACAGCATTAAAGAAAAATTTTTAAAATGCACGAAAGTAGTGTCATTGATTCAACATGCCTTTGATAGAGCTTGTCTGTGATGGCAGAACCTCTGTGCAGAAACTGATTCCATGCTAGATTTAACATGGAACACGCATCAGGCAATGACAGATACATTAACATAGTGGTTTACCTCTACCTCCTTCAGAGTTACTTTGCTTACAAAAAATACATGGATACGCAGGTATTCAGTAACTGTGAGTTATGTCATTATTAAGGAGACGTTAAATAAACCTTTCTAAATTCTAAAAATAAATAATTGTTTATGCATCCACCCTTTGGAAAATGCAGATAACAATAACTGGAACTTTCCCATTCTGTAAGACAGAAAAATTATTACTCAGTCTCAAAGAAAAGAGATGGTTCTTCAAAATGCTCGCTTCTCATTTATAAATATTTCTCATGCTCAGAGGTAAATCATATGTTGCTGTTATGAATTTTTTTCCAATTTGCATATGCAAACTTTTATTTGATTTTTCCCAAAAATACTGATACAAAGAAGAAATAAATGTTCAGCAAATTTAATGGATAAAGGAAAAATAGATTGCTGCTCACATTTCTCTCAAATCACTTTTTCACCTGTCTGTGAAATAATTCAATTGAGCCCATAATATGTCCACAGACTCTTATGTGAAAAAATAATTCTCAAATACAATCTTTAGCGTGCAGAAGCTAATAAATAGTAGCATGGAAGGTGTCTTGTATGTTGATGTTGGCTACATCACTGTAACGACCTAGCCTGGAGGATTTGAACCAACTACTGGAGTTGAGGCTTAGGAAAACATACTAGTTAGCCTTGGTGAGCTACTGCCTGAGTCTCATCTCTCTTTTAAAATGCACTTTTAAAAATTAATGGTAACCAATTTTTATGCTACATGATGTGAAATAGAGAGCATCAGGATGGTGGTATAAAATGATGTTTTCTTCTTATTTATTTAATGCTTATAAGTGAACTAGCTGAAAGACACTGATAAATATGTGGGAAGTTGTGCCTACTTAAGCCTTAAATTGTGCTTGGGATCTGACTGCAAAGCTATTGTAAAAAAAAAAATCACTGAGAAAAAATATTACTGCCGTAAAATTTGCACATCAACTTTTTAAACCTTGTCACAAAAACAGCTGAAAAATTGACTTTTCATAACCTCCTTCCCTAATAACTATACTTTACATCACAAAGTTTGTGCTGCTCATAAATGAGTGAATAGACAAGGTCTGCTTCAGTGACTAACGTATCAGGTCCTTTGGTTCATGTTTCATAAGTTTTATTAATATAAGGGAATTTCCTTTAATATAAGGTAACAAGCCACGAAGGAAACTACCCAAGGGGAGAAAAAACCAAACAACAACCATAAAAACTGCTGAAGGAAAATTATTTATTTACATCTTTTTAATCTAATGAGACGTTTGAAAAAATAAAAAAGGGCATTTGTTTAAGATAAACACTTCCAACAACTGAAGAAATTATTTTTGAATTTTACCCCGCATCAACAAGGCAGCAAACCCGGGATGATTTCCCTTTAGGAAAGCACACCACCAGGAGCTACAGATGTCTATATTTTTCATTGGTAATTTACATTAAGCTTTCAGCTTTCTTAGATAGAGAAGACAGCAATGTAATGAAAAAAAAAATCTAGATTTTTTTTTTTTAACAAGGCATTAAGTATGATAAAAAGTGTAGTATGATAAATGATGCCAGAAGCATGGAACCTTCTGTTACTGTTGATGATAACAGTAATTGTATGCTAAAATAAGGAAAAGTAACAAAAGCATCAGCATTGTAATTCCATTTTTACAAAAGAATATGCAAATCTCATACTAGAAAATGCTAAGAATTTTTAAAGGAATTGTTTGTTATGCAAGCAATAAATAAATTTTATCACAAAACAGTAGTACATCTTTGGGAGAAGCAGCTGAACAAAATTTATAGTTTATGGGCTATGATATTCAAAAACTGAAGATTAGGAACGAATAATGGAAATTTTAAAAATGTGGCAAAATATGCCCAATTAATGAAGAAAGAACAAGAAACATTTGACAGAATATACAGGGTACCTACTAGCTGGAAGCACCATCACTGGAGCTAAATTCTTATTTGATCAGCAAATTTACCAACCCACACATATAAAATCAAAATCATCTGGATTTTAATCTCAATATCAGTATGGCTGCTACTGCTGTTCAGATAATTTGAGGATGCCTGTCTGTTAAGACTGAATCTAATTCCACATTAGGTTAGTACAGAAGGTTTCTCTGGTCAGCTCCATGGGGAAATAAACAAAGGAGAGCACACCCCTCAACAAATTATATATATCATTATTATTATGGAAGATAAAGAGTGTAAAACTGTCCTTTAGCAATATAAGACTTCCTTTTATCAGGGAATGACTGACAAAAAGCAGCTTCCACAGAAGACTGAAGATTCACAGAGTAAAGAAACTACCAGGGGAGTACCTTGCACAATTGAACCAAATCATATGCAAAGAAAGACATTTTCCACAGCTGGAGATATATAATCATCATATTACGTTTCTTCTCTTAGTTGAAGTACACATCTCTTTATCTCAGCTTAAATAGACAGCTCCATTCAGAAAAAGGAACAAAATTTTTAAATTAGATAATGCTTAGAGACATTCTGTTAGACTTAGAAAAACAGAAAGTAATTTTATCCTGCCCAGCTCCTCCCATTCTTCAGCTTCTGAAAATTTCCTAGGTGTGACAAACTGATTTGGAAACTGTTTTTAATGTCCTCAACACTAAAATTTACAAAAAAAAAAAACAAAACAAAACAAAACAAAACAAAAAAAAACAAACAAAAACCACACAAACAAACAAACAAACAACCCACCACCTCGATGCTTAAGTATTATTAAATTATTGTTGTTAAATAAAGAAAAACCCTCTAAAAATATAATCTGAAAAGGCTGAAAAAATGCCTCTTCTTTTTCACTCTCCATTATTATTCCATGACTGTAGTGAAAGGTGCATCTTTTGCTGTCTCACTTAGACATATATTGTTTTCCTCCCAGAAGCCTTAGAGAAACAGATCTGTGTTAAACTCTGCTGAGAAGAGCAGCCATAACAAAGTCTCAGGTCTGCCAACATCTCTGCATGCATTTATTCAGCTTGTATTTTGAAAATGGAAATGTGTCATAAGTTCCTAGCAGCATTTGTTAGGTTCAGAGACATTTGATGACCATTTATTCGTGGCTACAGTTTTTGGTTTTTTTTCTTATCTTTCTCCACCATGCTTTCTGATGTGTTTTTCTCCCAACAATGAATATGTATGAAAATCAGCAGATATTTAGTATAACATCAATTAAGCAGTTGAGCAGATACCAACATAAATACAAGTTTCATTGAAAAATGTTAAAGTCCACATAAGCCTTGTTCTGGCATTGTTCTTGGTATCTGCCAGTCACCTTCAGCAAATTATAAATGAACAGGTAAAGAATGATTAATGCCAGAAACCCATTGAAAGCTTCCAAAGAATGTGGGGCAGAGGAAGTCATTTTACAACACAGCTGCAACCATGCTGGCCTGTTTCTGAATTTCTGAATTTCTTTTGGAGGAATGTTTCTGAATTCTGAATTTAAGGCCCTAATGGCTTGTTTCTGAAAAAGAGAAATTCTTGAATCTTATGGAACTTCAAATAAGCTGTTGTGAAAATTTCATGTGGAACCTCAGTTCATAAAAACTACACTAAAAATATATTCTAAAATTTTCAGCATTATACCTACCCAATTGGTCAAATTTCCTTACTGAACTCGTCAGTAAATAGCAAGACATCCACTTTCTCTGGAAAAAATACAAATATTGCATGAGTTGAGATTGAATGTATAAACTTAAGGTTGTGAAACTTACACAATTTTCTTTTCTCTCTACAGACAATAGCTGGAGATATGCAGCTCCAGGCAGGGATTTATCTCATCTTGAGAAGAGCCTCTGATGCAGGTCATCTGAATCCCCTCCAGTAGGTACATATTTTTGTCTGCTGAAACAAACACAAAATTTATGATTAACCCATATTCAGTTGTTTGCCTTCTTTAGTTATGAGGTCATGAATCTGACTCCATGTTATATTTTCAGATGTCCTCACATAGTCTGGAAAGCAAGTTGGAAACTGTTACTTATAAATGCATTGTCTAAGTAAAATGATAAGAATCTGTTCATATCCATTTAAAATAAATGTAATGTTTTATTTTTATGTTTATTTTAATACTTTCTTATTTATAAAATACAAAAGATGGCTTTTTTGCTTGATGCACCCAACAGAGGATGAAGAATTCCCAGGTTTTTCCACCTCTGTGTAACTGTGTAAGTGTCTGACAGAATAGAGTAGATATTGGTTTTCAAAACTAAAAAACATTCTAAATGTGTCATATTATAATAGCTCTCAAAAATCACACTACCTACTTTGCAGACTATCCAGTCTGATATTTTCTTATTCTAAGGATTTTACTGAAGCCCAAATAGAAATTTAAAAAGTTAAAAGTAAATTAATGTTGGACTTTGCAAGTTATTTGGAATTATGATGTTTGTCTCATTACCACATAAATAATTTTATTTTATTCTTATACACCTTTGATTCTAAATGTTAGCACAAAAGTATAATAAAACACCAAAATATTATATTAGTGTAGTTATAGATCCAAATTACACTGAAACACAGTGAGCCAAGAGAGTCTGTATAATTTTGCATGCAGTATTTTTTGAATTCTACATATGTACTTCATTGTTCTAAGCATTAATTGAAAACATAAATTTATAATATGTTTAAAATTTGAATGTTAATGCCCTATACAAGAAAGGCTCAGAACTCTCTTGGTTTTGGTTTTTTCAACGGTTGTAGTGCTAAGCTATTTGGTTTACTCTTCTCTTAGACAATTCAGTATACTCACAGTAGATCAATATTATGTACAGGAAAGAGAGATGTATCCCGTATAGATAGGTATATAGTTTTCATCTTATCTTTACTTAATATTAAGGAAATTTAAGCTGGTAAAACGATACCTAAATTCAGACTATTTTATTGTAGTACTACTTCGAATGGAAGGAGACCAAATGACTAATCTTGTAATTTTCATTTTCCTAGTTAGTACACGTGGTCTGTATAGATTATGACTGACAGCAGATTCAATGTTGGTTTCAAAATGTTTTCCCAAGGTGTTAGTGATGAGTCACACAGAGCTGCTGCATGTCTACACTATCTCTCATCTAGTATAAGCTGCTAAAGACTTTTGCAGAGCAGACTAAAAGAAAGGCCCTTGTGTCCATAATGCCTCTTTGAAGTGAACAGCTACTGCTCATGTATTTCTGTAGCTGGGAGGAGTGATCTGAAGGAGTGCAGGCCTCCTCAGCATCCAGCCTTTCCCAGCAAGGGCGGCTTGTGCTTCTCACTGTCAGATGAGATCAAAGGGAAGGGAAGCACAATAGTTGCATCATTAGTAATTACACTTTCGTACTTGGCTTTTTTTTTCAGAGGCTTCTTGAAATAAAGCAGGAACATTCCCCTTTGCCATACATTTGATAAAAATAAAAGTGGATAAAAAGATGTTTAGAAGTCATGGAGTTTTTGCTGGGAAATGACCAAGCTCCTACTGTCCATGCTGCAGATGGGTGTGCACTAGACACAGGAGTGGTGTCCCCCCAGAAGAGAAGGAATGCTATAGAAAAGGACACTTGGCTTTCCCATCCTTCTTCCAAATATAGAAAATTTTCATTAGACAAGAGACTTAGATTAACACTACACCTGTCAGTCAGCCTGTGAAGGGGCTGATGCCTGATGTCTTTGGAGCAGAAAGTTGAGCTGCCCCTTTGTATCAGATAAATCCTTGGAAATTATTTGCCAAGCTGAGCTGTCTATCAGCTGATCAAGCAATTAAGCAATGAATCCTTATTCTTTTAAGTGAAGAGTGCAAGTGTGTCAGCTGTGGAGCAGCTTGGGTGGTCTGAGGACAGTAACAGCTCTGTGAGGGGTGGGCAGGGCAAGCAGAAGCACCAGAAGCACAGTAGACAGCTAAATTAATGGGGTTTAGGAAGCACTGGAGTGTGAAGATGCAGCAAACAGAGAAATAACAGCTATTTATATTGTATCAAAGGGGTGGGGATCATGAAGGAGATTTTCCTCTAATTTCACCACTCAAAATAGAGCTCTGCTCTCTGATGGCCATCTAGTGATACAACTAGACTTAACAACATGGATCCCATGTAGTTCATTGTACAACTTAAAATAAAGGAAAAAAATATGCTTTGGGCTCCTCTACTTCCACCTGGAACATAAGACACCTTGGTCCCTTCCTGCCTAAATATCTATTCTCAAGATTCAGGCTCTTCAGGGTCACAGAGTGAAGCTGGACTTGCCTGAGGATGCCGTTCCACCTGCCTGGAATGGCAATTAGGAGAACTGTATTAATAATGTTTGGGTTGCAGCTCTTAAGAATCTGAAAGAGTTATTAATGGCTCCACTCACACTCTGCATGCAGCAGTTCAAGCTTGCTGCACTTCATCACACACTTTGTTATCTTATTAGCCCTCTTTTTCGTGCTGTGAATAGAGCACTAGAAGCATATTCATAGCTAGGGAAACCTTCCTTCCTTTCTTTTTTACTTTCTAAGTCACATCTTATATTGGATCTGTGGTACTCTTGGTTCTGGTTAGATAAGAAGCAAAAAAAAAAAACCAAACCAACCTATGACTGCAAGGGAACTCCCTCCTGTAATTATTGTGCCAGTGGCACAATTCCTGACTGAAAAATACAGAGAACTGCTCATAGTATGAGAAACATTGGATTTCCTTCCTTTGAAATCTCCAGGGACTTAATAACACTTGTCATTCTCTTCTTTCTCCCTTTTCACATAGCATTCTCCCCAACCACAGGCTCCATCTGTCTCCTTCATGAATTCTTCAGTGGAAGAGTCCCACACAGGGCCACTGTAAGGATGAGGTAAAACACTGACAAATAATTGCACAAGTACTGGAGCCCTCTAGCCCAAGAGGCTGCAGGTTGTTTCAGCACCAAGTGTAAGTTGCCAGGGTGTATGACAGGAAAGAGGGGGATTCATGGAAGAGAAGGGGAAAAGACATCAAGCCAGCAATCAAAGCCCAAAATGTCTCACTAGAGTTCTGGTATGGATACAAGCTTTCCCTTTTTTTTAAGAGTGAAGTGTATACACATTATTATGAAATATTTAAATATATACCTATGAAATATATATACACACATACAGTTACATAACTATGGATATGTATAGCTACTGGTTCTCTTGAATTATTCTTATCACTTTCTTTTTTTTTCCCCTCTAGCTTTTCCCTCAAATGAAGTGTAGGCAGAAGACTTAGGAAGAGAATCATTTTAAATCAATGAACAGGTAGAGTTAAGCCTTCCTATGTCTGCTAAATACTGAGTTATTCCAAATCTTCTAGGAGCTTATAAGTTACTGAAAACATATAAGTAGTAGCTGGTATGTGGTTTTATTCAGTTTGGAGCAGGAAAGTCTAGATTTGGGCTGATAAGGATATGGATTTCCTTTCCCAGGAAAATTCAAAACTTGGCAAGGGTGGAAGTGTGTTTGTTTGTTTTCTCTTAAATGTTTTGATGAACTCAAGACCTATAAATTTGACTTCTTTTTTTGGTTTATTTATCATATATGAAAATAATTAAAAGAAAACACTCTAATCCCCAAAGACCCTGGTGTTTGTGTTACATACAATCAAATCTTAACTCTGTAAATTTAAAAACAGAATGGACCTGGACCATCTACTTCAAAGGGGGCGGGGGGGAGAGAGAAGGGAGAAAGCCTTTAATTCTACTCTATTTAAAGAGGAAATGGATATTACTTCCAAGATGTAACTTGACAGAAAGTGCTACAACTTTATCAAAAGATTTCTTAACAAATGTTTTTGTTTGATTGGTTTTTGTTTCTATTAAAGCTGCTATGTTTCCATAAAAAAAATCTGTTTCTAATAAACTATCAGCTCTGAAAGGAGAGAGAGAAAAGAGGAAAACTTCCAATTGGTAAGAGCCTATGAGAAAACAAAACAATCAAAATTTGAATGAGCATCTCGATATTTTGTTGTTAACTGAACTGTCTTAGCTTTTTGAGACATACTTAGTAGTAAGTAAATGACTGTCACTAGTTAAAAGGAGAAGTAAACAAAAAATATTAAGAAAAACACAACTGGATTCTCCTAGGGTACTTTCCCCTCTAAATTAAATGTTATTTTATCTGTGCCTTGAATAAGATTTTATAGCAAATGAGAACACTTTCTAGAAAAATATATGTTGAAACCAGCAACATTATAAAAAATCCCCCAAAGATTTACATTCAAGGTACATTATGATTCACGTAATCAGTAACAAAAATAAAACTTATGATAATGCTGGTATTTTATGTTTCAGTTCCTAAACACATTTCCTTTTCTTGCTTAAGCTTTTGAGCTCCTTTTCTTTGTTATATATAAACATATAAGAATGGAATGAAGGGTCACATGATGAAAAAACAGCCTCTGTGGGCATGAGCAGAGCTGAAAAAAAAATCAGATTTGATTGCTAGATGTTAGGTTTCTACATTCAAGATCAAATTTTTGAAGTGTTAAGCACCTGCAATTCTCCACTGGCCTCATTTTTAGAGTTTAAATCATTTTTATTGACATAGTTAAATATGGATTTAGGAGTAAGATTTTTAAGAAAGTACTACTGTTTTGCTTGTTTCTGCCTTCTTTCCTCTTTTTCTTCCTTTCTTCTTTTCCTGAACACACACACACACAAATGCATTCAAATTTATATACAAAGTATTATATTTTAAATTTTAAATTTTAAATATATTTTATATTAAGCTAAGTAACAGTTCCAGTATGACCCAGCACTTTTTCCAATACTGTGAATTTCATCTAGGATAAACAGACCTAGATATCACTAGGATGAAATTCAAATTGGCAAAGGATAGAGTAACTATTACACTAGATGGACAACAGAATCAAAATTTAATTTACACTGATACTAATTCCTAACATCATTTTTTTCCTATCTATCCTACCTAATGAATGATGAAGTTTTTAACAATGCCAGGTTGATTACTTTCTAAATGATGCAGAGGAAGCCACAGGTAATCAGCAAGAGAGAATTTCTCAATAAAAATAATACAATCTTTTGACTACAATTTACAAGACAGACGTTATGGGATGCCATTTTTTGCCTGCTGTCTGCACAACAGAAACATCCCAGAATAAAAACCGGAGTGAGAATCTAGTTTCTTTTCAGTACTGGCTGTTAAAGTGTATTACTGATAGATAGTAGATAAGAATGGTTATAAAGATAAGAAAAGCAAAAGAGTGAGGTTTGGTTTACGGATTAAAGCTGCGAGAAAAAATTGTGCCCTGGACATAATATGTAACCAAAGCTTGCTTATATTCACCTTCCCTTCACTGAAAGGAAGCCTTTCAGGAAAGTTCAAGCATTTTCTTCTGAACACTTACCTAATTTAATTCAGTAGAAAAACTCCAATTAACCTCAGGGCAACGCAATCTGACCTCTTGTCTGGCCACTACGCTGAGCTTGTTTGTTTATTAATCTGGCAGATTTGAGATATTTCTGGATCCATTATATTAAGATAATTGTAATACTCACTTTTATTAGAGAAAGGCAATTTTACCTTATTTGATGGATGTCACCATCCTTTCAGGCATTAATAAGGAAGATTAAGCTGCTTCCTGTACAGCTATTTGCATGGTTACCTGAGCATGGTATTTCTATTGTGTGCATATCACACTTCTTAAGCTATTCATCACTTTTTCTGAGTACAAAATTATTTGAAATGCACCTATCGGTATCAATAAATGAAAGGAAGCAGATGTTTGATATGTCTCTCATTGCACTGGCAGGCGCCACGCAGTGCTAAGCCCCCTACTGTGCTCTCCAAGAGCTCAGCTTTTGGGTGTCCATAAACACAATTTGATGGAAGGCCGTACAAAAGAGTGGCATGGCCTTTGGCCTTTTTATGACGTGGTGGTTTTAGAAGGCTTTGTCTGAGCTAAACCATTGTATGACAGTCTCTTGAGTTAATTGGCACAAGCCTAATTTCCCTGACATCAATACGGATTTCAGATAAATCTTTTCCAGTTAGGTTAAATGAAATAGAATATTATTAAGGAAAGGAGTTTGGGGTTTTTGATGTTTTTTTTTTTTTTNTGGGTTTTTTGTTTTTTTTTTTTTTTTTTTTTTTTTTTTTTGGCGTTTTTTGTTTGTTTGTTTTTTTTTTCTTTTTGTTTTCATTTTGGTTTGAGTTTGGATTTTTTTTTTTACATAGATGGTAATCAAAACAAGATATCTCAAACAGAATGTGCCATTACTTAGAGACTTCTAGAAATTGATTTGGCAATTCTCTGTATGGACAGAAGTACTTAGGAAGACTTGCTTTAAAATAATAATTCCTAAGCGCATAATTTTTAAATGTATGTTCTGAGAAAAAGGTATTTCCTAGACTGCTTCCATAATACTTTCTGAATTATAGTAGCACTCTCCTTTTTTCTCTTTCTCATCTCCATTTAGAAAAGAAATTCAGCCATGCTGTGTCAGGCCAAGGATCCTCTAACTCAGTATGCTTTCTCTAGCAATAGCTGTAAGCAAATACCTAAGGTGAAATATAAACAAAACAAGCATACATGATGTTTCCAGAATTCTGTCAACCTCTAAACATTTTCAGTTCAGTGGATTTGCTGAACTGCCTCTGGTTGCCACATAATTAGTAACTTTAAATGACACTATCTTCCTCAGATTTTTCTTCTCAAGTCTATATAAGCTTTTAATGTCAAGGGCATCATCTGACAAAAAATTCACAAGTCTTCTGTTTTGTTTTGTTGTTGTTTTTTTTCTTTTTGAGTTCAGATACTGCCAACTTCAGCAAAAGTTAATTCTTTGTTTTTCGAAAATGTGAAAGAAATAATCTACCTTCTCCTTAACACTCACCATTGTGTAGACTTACTCTGTATCTCCCTCAAATCAGTTATTTTCTGGGCTTGATAACTACTAGTTTGTTTACTCATTTCTCATGCAAAAGCTAGTCTATACACTAGCTAACTCTTCCTTGTCTTTTAAAATTTCCCTCCAACTATTTTCTGTAAGCCTTCCTGTTCAACTCACCTCCCCCTACAATGACTCACATCTCCATAATACCTCTTATTACACTTTCACCCCATGTTTTTTCAGTTACCATTCTAAATATAGCATTCATTTCCCTGCTCTAGTTTTTGTTCACCTCTTTTTTTTTTTTTCACAAGAACTCCCACTTTTCAGATTTTCTGCCATTACACTGCTGCCACGCCCCTTCATCACATACTCATCTCACACTCCTACAAGCTGCCAGTACATTGCTTCCTACCTACTGCTTCTAGCATTTCTCCACTATCTAGGGAGGGAGGGATAGGAAATTGAAAGCTCTGTGATACTGAGAAAGTTCTTGATGGGAGCTGTAGGGTCTGCAATGGCTGATATTTCTCTCTGCCATAAACTTGAAAAGGGTGCAGCAAGGGTAAAAACATAGATAGTGGGACTAATTTCACCAGACATTGGGCTTCTATCCAGACATCTACCATTCAGAAGTAGTTATCTGGACTTATTGTTTATAATCACTGCAGAGAAAATATAGATAGTCAACTTAACATTTGTCTTGCAGACAGTTGTCTGTAAGATTTTCTCCACAGCATATTAAAGGAAGAGGACCCTAATTTGCCCTAGTTTCTCTATCACATCAGCAAAATTTAAAGGTGCTACAATGGACAAAATTAAAACTTTTTCTTGCCTTGCTCAAGTAGGTTTCTTCATGGAGGCAATAGATCATGGTTCAGTGTCTGTGTCTCCTTGCCTGACTGCATTTGTCATCAGAGTGCAGTCTACGACATGTGGTTTCTACCTTCTTGCACGCCTGTCGTGGAAGTTATCAGTTACTGTTATCAGCAACAGTAGAACCAACCAAAGAAAGCTATGGGGTTTTACAGCTGAGGAAGTAGGGAACATGCATAGAAACTATCACAAGACTAACGTTGTCTTTATTTTCCAGTAACAACTTTTCTCTTTGCTTCCTTGATATCTCATAATGACAGGAGATATCTCATTAATTCATCACCACTGAAATTCTCAGTTATTTATTTTGCAGATGGCACACAAGGAGATATTAAGGAGTTTCCAAAGAATTATACTGAAATTTACTGAAATTATATTGTTGGGTTATTTTTTTTTCTTTTTTTTTTTTTTCCTCATTACACTATTAGCAGAGTGGTTTTGTAGTTTGAGAGTTCAGAATCTTTTAAATACGTAGTAAAAGTAGGTAGAATAAGATAGATGATTCTCTAGAGGGGTTGAAATGTCCTTTTCTCTTCTGCAGCATTAACACAATTAGTAAGTCATTCTGATATTTCTTTCTACTAAAGCAAATGAAGCAATGGTTCAAGTAGAACAGAGAAAGTGATTCTTCAGTTCAAATGCTGCTGTTGTGTATTTCTGTACTAAAAATTCATTATCCCTTCTTGCTAAAATGTTATTGCTTCATTAGCAGAAAAATCTGGAAGGGTACAAGTAATGTTTGCTTTTGAAATATGTGTTCTCAAAACCAATTGCAATTAACTGGAACATGCAATATGTCCAGTTATATGATTATTGCTGAATATCTAGCTAATATTATGTACACTGTTACAAATAATTCATCAGACTTATTAACTTCATGAATTTAAATTCATATTTTTGAGGGATTTGACTGTGTGGTAATGGTGTTAGGGCAGCTATGGGGATCTTACAGATGAGGGTTTCTGTATGCCCAAAGCTTTTTTGTCTTTTCAAACAGTATCAGTTGATCTATTAAAAAGTACCTTTTTTTTTTCTTCTAAAGCCTTCTCTTTATGACTGTCCATAATATGCTGATTTCAGAAAAAGAGCATGCTAGCTAAATTCACAGTAACATATCAAGGGGGTACATGATCCACCTGAGAGAAGTGGGTATGGCTGAGCTATAAAGCCAGAATTTTTCTCTTTAGTTACAGATGTTTAAAATTCTGTAGTAGTCATTTTTTAGAACTAGAGGACATTCATGATAGCTGTCATATTGAACATATTCTACCTCTCAGAAAAAAAAAAAAAA
>VWYO01006375.1:12416-40964 GCA_013400275.1 Rhadina sibilatrix | reverse complement strand
AAAAAAAAAAAAAAAACCTCCCAAAAAAAAACCAAACCCAAAACCAAACCAAACCAACACCAACAACAACAAACTAAAACAACAACAAACCACCAAACAGCTTCTTAAAAAGTAGTGTCTAGATTGTGGAAACATCCACAGCTACGAATGGCTTCTACTCAGTAGTCACTGACAGCCCTACTGAGATGATGGAAGGAAAGCTGTATCTTTTTTTCCTGTGCTCACATCAAGATACAAGTGAGATACTACTGTGTGTGGGAATGAAGGTGGAGAGAAAGAAAACAGAAATGTCAGTGAAGAGATAAGGTGGAAAACCCCCGCTGAGAAGCATGCCATGACAAACAAATGGAGGCAGACTGTGAAAAAGAGAAGTAATAGAAAAGCATACACCCTGTATTGTTTGGTGGAACTGCATTTCATAAAGTCACAAAGCTGTAACTGCTTTCTCACCTAACAAAAGTTACTTCTGAAAGACTAAGTGACTTATTTTCTCTGACCTCTCTTCTCTCCGCAAAAGACTACATTAAGGCAATAGCTATTAAACCTAAGCTGTCAGGTAACAAAAATTCAGCCCACAACCAGTTGGAATGAATGCACAAATGCAAGGTTATCACACCTCATTACTACTGAAACTTTAATATTGATCTCCATATGTCTTTCTTCTTGTATTTTTCTGTTGTACTGTGTGAATTTTATGATCTTCATCCAATAAATGTATTTTTAAAAATCTAAATCACCTAGAATATTTTGGTTGTCTCCACAGTTGTTTCTAAATGTGTGACCCTGAACCTATCAGTACATTGTCTACAATGCAAAAGTCCTAAGGACTTGTATTACAGAAATTCCACAGATCCACACTGAATATTCATGAATATAAGCAAATTGTTGTAGTATCTGTCATAGTCACTGGAGAGAAACAGAAGTCTCTAATGTACTGATCATTTGACCTGCTCATAGATGTATACAAGGATGAGATTATTTGTGCTGTAGAAGGACTTATTACACTGCATTTAATTAAAGGAAGCCTAACCAATTAGCCTTGCATGTAGAAAAAAAATAATGTGGTGTAAACCCTGCATTTTATGCTTTGTCATACTAGAAAAAGACAAATACACTGCAGCCTCATTTGCAAGAGAGAAGGCAATGGCATTAAGGGGCAGCCAGGAATATCCCTTTTGCTGGAGCTGCTTTGAAGGCAATGCCACACCTCCCAGTCAAAGGTAATCAGGCCTGCATAAGCACATGCTGGAGAGAGTCACACACAGGAGACCCACTTGCCTCAGCCATCCAAAAACTGTCTTAACCATCAGTCCAACCTAAACTTTTGGATGGCATATAAACTTAAAACAAAGTTGATGAAACCTCTTTCCATTGAAGTCAATTAGAATATTTCTCTTAAATTCACTCTTGTGACAGCTTTGCATTTTTTTCTTGCACTTCTTTCATACCTTTCACTGATTGATGTTTCACTACTTTCATTATACCGATGTTCAGAAGTTGGCAACAATAAGAATAAACTCTCACTATCACAATGAGAAATATATGTCAGTAAAGTATAGCAGTTAATTGCTGTTTGAAATTTCAGACATCTGTTTTCTTACAATTGTTTTACAATACCATATGGGAACAAAAACCACAGGATGGAAATTACTTATCCAAAATGGCAGGTAAAGTTGCAGAAGAGGGAGGTATGTAAAATACTTGTATTTTAAATGGAGGTAAGTAACTGTCACGAAATCAGATGGAAAAAAAACCTTTTAGGTTCAAATCTGGAGTTGGCTGTTCATTCATGACCTAACACAGGCTGCACTGTGGGAGCATCATCTGAGATCTTGAAATTATCTATACACCAGTTCTACATACACAAAAAAAAAAAAAAAAAAAAAAAAAAAAAAAAAAAAAAAAAAAAAAAAAAAAAAAAAAACCAAAAAAAAAACACCAAACCACACCATTTGCAACATTCCATAGCTATGAAACATTTCTAAGACAAAAGACGTTGAAAAGATAAGACTTCAGAGATGTGCAAGTACCAGCAACAAATTGCTGCAAAATCTATTGTTAGATTGAACACGGATTAAGAATAGCTTCCATTCTCTTAACAGCATCTGAATCATTTGATGCTGGATAGATTCAAACAGCTTTCAATTTAAATGAAGCCTTTACAAGGTATGTCAAAGCTTCTTACTGTCCTTAGTAATTTTCCCGAATAAATAACTGTAAATGTAATCCACCAGTACCTATTATAAGCTTTATTTATGTCATTGAATCATAGAGGAAAATATAGGCAGCAGAAATCCAGAATGGAGTATCTCTTAAGCATATCCAGTGGAACTACTTTTCAAGTAAAAGGAGGAATATATACTTCTAAATATACATTAAAACAAGCCAATTAGTTTGATAAGTTCTACTTTTCATTAAATGAAGAAATCCTAGAGGGGTAGTTCTGATTTTAAGTATCCTTTTAGCTTGATCCTTTGCAATAGACATATGTTAAAGCATATGTAAGTGCATACGTGTCTTTAAAACTTGTCTATGCAAAATTACAAGCACTATTTTCAGGCATGTATAATGATTATCTAAATTTTTCTACTCTCACTGGACATTCAAGGCAGACCCAGGAAGAATTCTCACTGTTGGGCTTGAAATCATAAAATCTGTTTAGAATAATGATTTCATAATACCATATGCCAATATATATTCACCCCTTTGAAATCTTGGTGTATGGGCTAAATAAGGAAGAATACTCATGGGGGAAGAGGAGAGGGAATCTAAAATGATTGGTTTATAAAAGTGGTTTGCTTTGGAAGCTGGAAACTGTTCTCATACACCTGGAGTGACAATAAGTCACTGCATACTCATGAATTTGTAAGATGGCAAGCACACTTGCACTTGATACTAAGCTGCAGCAATTAATAGCCTCACTATGGAGAACCATACTAGAATGTTTCATTAAAAAATAAGAAGGAAAAAACAGCAGCTGAAAAAATTTACCTCACTATGTCTCAGTTGTAAAAGTGAGGATTAAGATGAATGAAATTACTAGTACATAAAATTTTGTTGCCATTTACATCAGTCAAAATTCAATTTAATCACCAAATCTTGTCTATTTTTAGATTCCCTAATTTGTTTGAAGGTTTACTACATGCTGAATGAAGTTGATTTATGTTGGGCTAAGTGAACCTTGAATGACTCTTCACAGGTTACAATCTCACCCTGTACATCCAGATGATCCTGCCATATCTGCTAGAAATACAGAAGGGAAAAAAAATACATCTGAAGGCATTAGCTGTATGCAGTCCAGCAGTCATCCAAATAGAACTGAAGGGCCAGAAGTTCAGGAGTTTGTTAGGAGCAGTATGCCAATAACTAGTTAACAGAAGTACACAGTAAATTTTAGCTTTTGTTTAAGAAAAAAGAAGAAAAAGGGGGAAAAAAAAAAACCCTAAAGAAAGGAAAAATAAAATGCATTATTTTTTGGGTAAATAGAAGCAAATATCAAAAATGTCCTGAACTTAGACTACTTCTATGAAATAAAATGTAGCCCAGTTACTCTTTACTCCTCTGCTTATTGAAAAGTCCAGTTCTCTGATAGGGAAGGAGAAAGCGGGCAATCATTTCTTGCACAGATGGAAAGAAGCACAGGACATAGAGTGATATTACTTTTCTTGTTTATCTCATATCTAATCTGAGACATCTCTTTCGGCTTCCTCAGTGGAAGAAGACAAATCAACCTCTGAAAAGATCTATATCTTCCCATTTACTGTATGAGGTACCTCTTCAGTTAGCTCATATTTGACACATAAACATTTCAGAAGAAGATTTGGTTGATCTGTAGGTTGACCTGTTGGTCTTTGCTTTCCACTGTCAGCTGGGTATCTGAGCTGTTAACATAAAAATTGGCATCATATGCCAGAGCCTCAGGGAAAAGGGAGTGGTAATGGGAGCAGCTCACAGTGAGAAAGATATATGGGAACTGGCAGAGAGAACTAGAATTATTTTAAAAAGAGACACAGCAGGAGTGAAGCAAAAAGAAACTTTTAGAAAAGCAGATTGTTTAGTGTGTCAGAAATAGATATGGCTTCAATGAGGAGGCAAAGCTGTGCACGAAGCCTTTCCTCAGCACATCAAGCGTATACTGAGAAATGGTAATATGCAAAAGGTACATTCCTCAGCTTTCTAGTAAGAAGCTCCATATGGTAATTTTTATATTTTTTTTCATTATTTTGACTGCTTCCTGGGTCCCTGGGTTATATTTTAACTGCAAGTGTTCTACAAGAGCTGGAGGGAGATCACTCTCTGTAAAGCCTCTGTAGCCACTGACTAAAGACATCAGAAATTGCCTTGCAACATCATAGGAACAGTGTCAAGTCATAAGGAAAGGAATTTTGTTCAATAATGAAAATGGATACTATTTTCTTGTGGATTTTCAACAGCCCTTTTCAGATACTTCTTGCTTTAACTTGTAAAGTTACTTTCATTCAAGAAGGTTTGGATACAAAATATTTTATGTGAATGTTCCAAATAAGGAAGATGGGACAAACATGGGATAAATGACTTTTCTCAACTCATTAGTGACAGAGAAGCAAGCCTTTAGGCTTTATCCTCCTCTGTCAGAAATAATCCAGCTTTCACTTTGGAAAAGAATCCTCTGTGCTCCGAGAGGATTTCTAGAAAAGCCAGAATCAGCTATACCAATCATGATAGGATATCATATGCATACAACAGTAGACTGTGAGCTGTAGTTCAGCCATAGCATAACAACAACCATAACCACATAAAATTTAAATCAAATCCAGGGCAGAATTAAATTGTGCCCTATCCTTTTCCCATTTCCCTTGCAGTTATGTTTTGTACAGTACAGAAGTACAAGGACTATTGAATTCTCCAAAGAACCTCTCAAGCTTGAGGCAGAAATCCACAAAGGTCTTCCTCCTTCCCTCCCTACTTTCTTAATATTCTGGTAGAATATCTTGACCAAGGCTACTCTTGAGTCACTATATGAGACTAAAATACTGGCACATGATACTTCAGAATTTCTGACTCAGTGTTTATTGATATCAAAGAAAGATTATTATCAAAAGATGAGTCTTAGGAAAACTGAAACCGTTTTTAAACAAAACATTTTAAAAAGAAAAGATCACGGACACAATCTACAACACTGCTAATGGCTGTAGTGATAGTGCTGACAACAATGATCTAGGCAGATGGAGAATTAGTATTTCTGGAAGGTGAAAATTACCTTGGCAGGTGGAGATTTGGTAAGACCAGGTATCATGGATATAATTCTTCTTGGTGGTGATTGTGTCCAGTCAATCTGTGACAAATAGATCATTACCAGTGATACTGGCACCTCCAAAAACTCAGCAGAAAAAAATTGTTGAGTCAAGGCACTGAGCATATGCTAAATAGGTCCCATGGCCATTTGGGAATGCCTGTTTTTTTCCCATTGTTTCCTGCTATGTATTTTATACCTATTATAACATCAAGACTCTTTTCATCTACAGACTGTTATAATGAGATTTTGAAAGGAAGAGGAGGAGAGCAGATTAATAAAGTGTAATAAAACAAGCAATCAAGGAGCTTATGTGACACTAGTCCACAGCGTGAGAGATTTGCCACTTAGGTTATTAGCACTGGGACTTACTCATCACCACAACAGAGTATGTTCATTTACACCAATTACAGAGTGGCTAATAAAAAGTCTAACTCACCCCTAATTCCTCTAGAGTGGCTATAGGATGAATTTTTAACTATATTTAGGCCTCAAATACAAATGGATTTTGCATGAAAATGAACCCAGTTTTATAGATCATTGAAGCATTACCTGGGAGAAAAGACCAGGACTTCTAGGGCTTTCTCTACTGACTGTTCACATATTTTGTACCTCTTAAATTGAAACAGATTGTCAAGATCAGAATTTTGAAATAGTTCAGTATTGTGCCTAAGTCCTATCTACAATACTAAGTTGCATTGCTGTTTTTAATCTGCCTCTTTTAATATACAATCACTACAGTTGGGTACATGTCTAGGTTGGATGGGGCACTGGGCAACCTGATACAGTGGGTGGCATCTCTGCCCATGGCAGGGGGATTGGAACTAGATGATTTTATGGTCCTTTCCATGATCCTCTGATAATAATTCTTAACTAGTTGGAATATTACACAAAGCATCTGATTTTTGTCCTACTGATCTGGTATTTGATATCTCCTTGGCAGCTGCTAGAGCTCGGAAAAAAAAAAAAAAAAATAAAAGGTTTGGATTTTCTTATTTAGCCAGGCTTTTAAGACCTTCTAAGATATGGATCCAACTTCAACTCAGGTGCTCTTCTGACCTGGGTTTGAGAACCATGTCAAACTCTCCCCATCTTTTCTGCCATAAAAGAAAATATTACTACCTCTACCTTGCATTCCTTCATAACAGCAAAACAGGTGTTAACAATATGAACTGATTTAGTGGTGGGTTTGTGGTTGGACACTTGTACCAACAATACATTACAGTATTTTAAAATATCAGTTATAGAAGGGTGGCTTTTCAGGAGTCTCAGACTTAATATGTTGATTTAAATATTGCTAAATTAGGGTCAAAAATGCTTTGAGAGTTTTTTTTCAGTATCAAATTTGCTCACTTCATAAATATAACATAATACAAAAAGTCTTTAGAAGGAAAAAATGTGAATGACATAAAAAGGAGTAATTCAATATCATGTTAACTCATTCTATATGATACCAGTTAATACTGCATCATGACAAAGACATGGTGTAAAGTATTCCCATATGATTTTATAACCATTAATACAAGAATTCCATATTTTATAATATCAACAAACCAGATGAACCTCATCCACTCAAAGTATGGAACAGTGAAAAGAACAAATGTCTTGTGAGGAGTGGAAATAAGAACAATGTGTCTGAGTTTAAACAGTGGAAACAAGTTGTGGACGTTGTGCATGAAGTAATTATTTCTGCAGTGGGGTTCTGCTGTTCTTGCATCTAGTTTATAAGCATGTCAGGGCACACAATCCAGACATTTCAGAAAAAAAAAATCTGATTTATTTGACATGTAGAGAAAGTCAGATTTGAACACAAAGAATCCTTTTAAAAAATCTTTTGAAAATTGAGGTTTTATTACGAGAATAAAAGAGAGAAACATATTTCATTTAAAATACACAGTGTTTCTAGTCTGAAAGTATTCTGTCTGCGAGCCTCAGATGGCTTTCTCAAAACAGTGTGATATCTGAAACATAGTCAAGGGAATACCAAACCTTTTGAGGGCAAATAATTGTGCCAATACCCCAAATATTCTCCATATGTCAGTGATATTTTTTCCCCCACATGAATCTATCTATCTAAAATTGGCGTTTGAACAGAAAGACAAAAATCATGTTGAGATGGAAATGAAAATAAATAAGTTCATACTAAATAAGAACACAAGTAGAGGAATCACCAAATGCACACATCCTTGTACCAAAAGCAGAAATCAAGACCCTGATAAAAGCACCACCAATACTGCAGGCAGTATTCAGAGTGTCAGGAGCTCGCACTGTGTTCCAGAGCCTGGTCTTATTTAAAACCTCAGTCAAGGTTTTACTAAAGTTCAAAGAAAACGTAGATAAGGAATGTTTATTTGGATGCTGAATGTAGACTATTAAAAAAAAAAAAAGTATCTGCAATTAGCTAAAAATTGAAGTTAATGGCACTTGTTAGACATCTAAAATTTTGGGATAACTGTACTATTCTGCTGTTCTCTTTAACGCACCATATTCAGTGTCTTGCCCTGAGTTTTTGATCAGATGTCTTAAGTTTTATCCATACAAATGGACTCAGGTACCCAAGGCAGGACATTGGTTAACTGTTAGTGGTTTCCCACTCTTATTCCTTCTGTACTACATAGTGTGAGTTTTATAAAAAGATATGCTGCAAAGCGCATATCTTCGATTTTAGAGTTTCACAGATCTCCCCAGCTCTATTCCTACCCTTTTGTGTCAACCTGTGGCTCCTGTCACAGGCTGATCAAGACCCAGATAGTAGGTGTTACTCCTCCTAAATGTCCTGTAAGCTGTCAGTCTAAATGAGAAATTGCCAGAACAAATCCAACAGAAATCTATTGGAAACGGACCTTGCAAAATGCATCTACTTTCTGAGGTTAATTTATTTAGAAAGCAGGATCTGAGAAGACTTTGGCCTCATACTTCGGACCCCTACTGAAAAGATCTAATATTTAATAGTCTGTCGTATGCTCATTTCACGTCACACAGCACTTGAATGAAAGAGAGGAACAATTTACTGAGCAGTCACCAGAGCATGTTGTACTGCAGCCTGATATAACATTTTTTAGTGTTCTCCTTTCACTAAAATAGCAGGCTGTTGATCTTGAACAGAACATATTCAACAAGAAATGTTGAGAGTGTGTCCTCCTTGATGTCTGTCCCGGTAGGTGTTTTAACCTACACTGGTGATGAGGGCACTTAGTTAGGGTTGGGAGGACAGCTACAGATTTTTGGATGGCCACTCTACATATATGTAAAAATCAGACTGTTTGTGTGAGAATTAAGTGGATCTCCTTGAAGCTCTGAGCTACAAGTCATTGAAGGTTGCTAAATACTTAAGAATCACTTCTGGAACAGTTAGCCCCTGAGTCAGAAGTGCTTGGATGTTTAGACAAAATACACTGAAAATATCCCTGATTTATTCTTGCACTTTGCCCCAAGTTCACTTTTGGTCAGCATCAGATGCAAAATATAATGTCAGTTGAATGATTTCTTTGGTCTTTCTTGTGGTATGATAC
This sequence comes from Rhadina sibilatrix, assembly GCA_013400275.1. Lineage (NCBI taxonomy): Eukaryota > Metazoa > Chordata > Aves > Passeriformes > Phylloscopidae > Rhadina > Rhadina sibilatrix. Next base: position 32,180 of record VWYO01006375.1, on the reverse strand, counting down.
ACCACAGGCAAAATTTACAACACAGTTGTCTCACAAATTAATTCATAGGTGGGAGACAACCAGTTTTGGTCATTCTGGTACTTTCCCAGTGGAGCTATACTGTCGTAAAGCTGTCAGAAAAGTTGTGTGCTTGCCTCATTACCTCCTGTAGCCGTTTGGTCAGTAATTAGAGATGTACCCAGATTTGGCAGGGGGCTGCTCCTGGCCAGCTTGCAGAGCACAGTCACTCCTGCGCCGGCTGAAACACACAGCTGGTGGCAGCACCACTGCCGAGCGTGCCTTAGCAGGAGAGCTCCAGCTACTTCGTGGAAAACATGACTGGAGTTGTGTACTATGGTAGGGCTGAAATGCCTGAGCCCTGCAGGGCATAAGTTTCAGACATGTTTGCCCCATGCAAATGCCAGGTGTGGCTGAAACTGCACATAACTCCACCATGGCTGCTGAGACACCCTTATGAATGTTGGAGGTGTTGGCATCAAGCAGTGTTTTGCTCTGAATTCCACCTGAGTGCCTAACAGCACAGGTGGGTATTTTGACACCCTAAATTTGGGTGCTAGTGTTCTTTGTGATAATACATCTCTGCAAAACTGGGACCTGCAAGTCAAGATTTCATTAACACCTCGTTCCTGAGTTCACAGTCAAAATTAAGAGGTTTAAAAGGCAGCAGTCCAGGATAAACAGGCGTCCTCACAGTGAAGGCTTGCATGAACAGGACCTTTCTAGAGCACACAGAATTAATGGTGATACAGTGTTGAATTCACTGTGGTTTGATACACGCAGCATTAATGAAGACCTCTGCTATACTGAATCTGGATTTCTCTACATTCTGTTCTCCTCTTCCCAGGGTCTATATAAGTTGCTTTTGGTGACTTGCAAGGCAGGGACATGTTTTTAGAGAATCATTGATGCTATAAAGAAGGAAAATAATCCCATTCTGAAACTCATCTCTCATATAGGCACACAGAAGAACGGGACATTCACACGTTTCAGAGATATTTAGATAGAAAACTGAGATTTAACCTAGCTCAAATTAAAAGAGGATTTATGTTTGCAGAAAAATTATCCTGCAAATCACTATCTGGAGTTGATGAGTGCATTAACCTGAACTGACAGTTTCCAGAGCTTGCTTTCTTTCTTTCTTTCTTTCTTTCTTTCTTTCTTTCTTTCTTTCTTTCTTTTTCTTCTCCTTTTTTTCCTTTTTTTTTTTAATAAATATTTACTGCCTATAGCAGTCTTGCAAAAAAAGAAAGAACTCAGTTCACTCATTTTCACCATTTTGAATATTTCAAATAATGATATGTCTCTATNGTATTTACTGCCTATAGCAGTCTTGCAAAAAAAGAAAGAACTCAGTTCACTCATTTTCACCATTTTGAATATTTCAAATAATATGTCTCTATCCAGTTATATTGCCCAAGAGAATTTTAATTTTCTTATTCATTTTTATGAAACTTTGTTACTACAATGTCAAAGTAATCAAAATTCATGGGATTAACAAAAGAATCTCTACCTGAAAGTCAGTAGATGATTAGGTTTACTTCCTCACTCAGCTGTAAGGGTACAAATACAAATAAATATCTCTTGGTCAGAGTCCTAGATCAGTCAGACATTTTCTATTAATCAATACTAAATTTTTTAAAAAGTAAAAGCAAAAACAAAAACAATCAAAACCAAACCAAGCAAGCAAAACCCAAACAAAGAAATCTCCAAAACAAAGACTGCTACTGCTATACAAGAGGAACCTTTAAAGCAACCATGAAGACTATTTAGTGGTCACTATGGGTGCGCTATTTCACTGCCTGACAGAAGCTCACTTCCTAGGTTTTTTTGTATTATCATTTCAGCTTAAAGCATGTACATTCTCCCCCTGTCCTTTCTTTTAGAAGACCAGTTCTTTATTCCTTCAACATTAATTTGCTATATCCTATATTGCAGTTAACTAAACTTCTTTGCAATTTCCTTTGTGGCAAACAGGTAAGGTCCATATTTGTATTGTAAAATTTTCCTTTCTTTTCCTCTTATTTTTCAACCTTACTACAGATATTCTGAAAATGTTCCGGAATTATGTAGGAGTGTGGTGGGGCAGTGAGGCCACTGAAGGGGCTCAGAAGCTGTTGGAAATCCCTCTAACAATATAACAATGCAGGTACTTGACTGTTGATGCTAAGGGAACATTCCTCAAAATTGTTCAAACAATTAATGTGGTTTCTATAACCAGAAATATGCTGCAATTGAGAAAATATCTTTCAAATACTGGCAGCAACAATCCAAGATATATGACTTTGCACATTAAGAAGCTTAAAATGTGAAGGAGTATAACCTAAAAACATTTTAGTGTAACTTGAGAGCCTCCATGCGTAGCACAGGTCCTTTTCAAGATGTCACCTTTCTTTGAATGTGAAAGTATGACAGCAGGGTTCCCCACTTTGCACCCACAAATACATGTGATTTTTTTCTCTTTACTTAACTTGAGACATTTTGGTAAGTTCCTTATCCAAATACTAAAAAAAATTGCAGCTGTTTGGAGGTTCACCAAGTTCAGACTTAACTTTCAGTTCCCACAGCAATGGAGGATTGATTTCCTCAGAAGCATTACATTTCTATTTCTCAAAATCCTTCATTCCTCATACTTTTCTTCCTACACCGAACCCCTGGTAGCCATCCCTAATTGTCTTACCTGAGTACAAGCAAATTTCCCACTGACAGTGTAACTAAGCTTTATGCTATCATTGGTTGCATACATCTGGATTTTTGATTAAGCTTTTCAAGAGCAAAGAAAATTCTCACCAGTCGGGTCAAACTAGTTGATGACTGCACATCTCAAGTTACTAACCTGGCCTGATATTATGAAGAAAGTAGCAGTAAAACAGTTTTCACATTAGAAAGAAATAGTAATTTAATGCGTCTTCTGTACAAATAAACAAATATTAGGAACTGCTTGTTAAAGTGACCCTTGGCCCTTTAGCTGTAGCACTTTCTAAAGAAAAAAAATATTTCAGTCTAATTCAGGATATGGTGCCAAGGTCTTTGCAAAATTTTAACTTTTGTTGTTTCTTTTATAACATGTTTTTAATTGCTTGGAAGAAACATATAACCCAAACAGGCTTCAGAGCTATACATATTTAATAAGTAATAGAGGAGTACATTACTGTATATAGCTTGACTATTGAAAAGGTGAATTCTCTGTATAAAGTGAGGAAAGTTTTCCGAGTCTTTCCAACTGAAGGAACAAAACTATACATATTATAATATCCATGTTTTTCCCACAGACAACATTAGATCCATCCTTTATTTTTAAAAGGAAATACACAAATACGTTCTTCAATTTGTTGTGTGCTCCATTTAAGCTATTTTTTATTACTAATAATGTGTAAACTTTGAATAATATATATAAATTGGATACTTACGAACATCGTGATCACAGGTAAAACAGTACTTATGACTGACCAGTGGTCTCTTTCCAGCATTTCACCATTCCATCAGGGAATGAGAGATTTCTTTCCCAGACAACCATTACAAAAACATTCTGTTTTTTCAACTTGAAGTAAAATATACTATTTTGTTTTCATAAGACAAGTTAACACACTCCTAAAAAGAAAATAAAGCACTTGACATAACAAGCTTCAATCTTTCCTCTTTGGAAACAAAATCTTCCATTTTGAAGGGATTAGAATAACAAGTAGACAGTTGGCTGATGGTACAAACATACAATTTTCCATCCTTCATATCAGAGTTCTCATTTAGTGTGAGTTTTAATGTCATTTAAATATTAAAGTGCTACTGATACTAAGGTCAGAAGGTCCATGAGGTGAATTGCTCTAACCTTCTCCATATTGTAAAACATTAAATGAAACCATAGCATTCTGTATTGATTCCTGAAAATTAAAACCTTACAGTGCTGAGAAAACAAAGCTTTTATCTTAGTCTGCATTTAATTCCACTGACTACGTTTGTGGTATTTGCTGATAGGTTCCATGGTCTGAAAAACACCAAAAATGTCCTACTAGTAGGTAATAATATAGATAATTCTCTTTCCAATTACTGATTTAGCAATTGAATCATAGGATTTCCTTTTAAAAAACTTGTGTATGCTTTTGAAGCAGACATGACCCAACATTTCAGAAAACACAAAGGCAAGCTGCCACTGCTTAGCCCTCATGAGAACACTCTTTCTATAATGTACAGATACCTTGCTAGGGTCGAAAATGTTCCATATTTCTAGTTCCCCAAGCTGCTGGGTTATCGGCTATTTTGGAAACAGACATTCCTCTAAATCGCTGTGCTGGAACACACTCAAGTTTCATGGATCTACTGAGAAGGACCGCAAAAGAGTAAGCATATTCATCCAGACAAGGATAGTTAGGAAATGTGGTTTGAATCTACAAACCCCAGGGAGGACTTCCCAGTTCATATATAACTTCTTTGATCAGCAGTAAATCTTTCATTTTGAAGGTGACTCATTACACATCCAATTTCTCAAGCAAGTTTGCAAATATCTACCTTTAGGATAGGATTTTAGTCTGTACAATCAGACTGAACAGAAGTATAAAAGATGACCTGGAAGTGGTCCTGTATGCTCAACAAAGGGATTTAATCGTTTGTATATAAGGCTTAACTCTTCTCGGAGCCTACCTTTGAAGGCTCCAAATGGAATACAGGGATGAATTGTAAAGTGCAACTGAAACTTGAATGAAACCGCAGATTAAAAAAACCAACAAACAATCTTTACATGGACATCCCTGAATATCTTACTGTAATTTGATGATCCTTATTTTTTCTTACAGAGCTTATGAAGAGATTAAATAATGTTATACTGGAGCACTGTTCCTTATATTGCCAGATCAAAGATATGCCTGAGTTCTTAGGTCAGATTGTAAATCATGTACCAACTCATAGCTGGCTGATGTAAAATCCGTGCCTTTATACACTTTTTATCCTCTGACCTACTTTCACCATTTCTCTTTCTCGATCCTTACATCCAGTAGAGGGAACACAGTATCTACATGAGACATCTACATGAACATGTGTGACAATAGTTTTAAACTAGACGACTGAGGAAACTTTGAGGGCTGCCCTCACAAGAGCAAGGATTTTCCTTTGACAGACAGTCAAAAGGAAAATTAGGTTTGAGAAAAATGTATTTGACATACTCCCCTCAAGCATTCATGTTTTAAGTTCATCTGTGCTACCAATAGCAAAATACAAATTTCTTGCAAGTTGTTGTACAGTGCTGCTGCATATATCAGGGATGAGACTTGCCTGAGTCAAATTCATAGAATCCTAGAATCATAGGCTATCCTCAGTTGGAAGGGACTCACAAAGACCATCTAATTCCAGCTCCTGACCCTTCACAGCACCATGTGCCCAGGGCATTGACCAAACAGTTCTTAAGCTCTATCAGGCTTGGTGCTGTGACCTCTTCCCTGGGGAGCCTGTCCCAGTGCCCAGCCACCTTCTGGGTGGAAGAATTTTTCTCCAGTATGCAACATTATCCTCCCCTGACACAGTTTCATGCCATTCCTTCAGGTCCTATCCCTGATCACCAGAGAGAGGATATCAGTGCCTGCCCCTGCACCTCCTCTTGTGAGGAAATTGTCTAACTGCTATGAGATCTCCCCTCAATCTCCTGCTAGTTGCTTAAGTAAAATTACTCACTTATTTTTGCAGCTCCAGGCACTAAATTCGAGAGCTTTGCAAGCTGTTCCTGCACAATTCATGAGTAGGAACAATGATAATATGTGTGTTGAATAAATTGTTTGCTGTAACTTATTTATCCAGTCCTTATTTTAAGCCTAGCTACAGTATATTGTCAGCACTCTGGTAATAAATAGCTTCCCCAAATAAAAGGCTTTTGTTGGAGTTTCACCTGCTCTTGTTGCATTTGCGCACCTGGTAAGCTTCTAGACAAATATTCCAAATATTAAAAAAGAGAATATGAAGTTCAGGTCAGTTGAATGAAAAAGCGGTAAAAGTCACTTCTTATGAAAAGTGTCATAAAATATGAAATAATCAGTTACACAAAGACAAATGAACATTCAGATAAACTTAATAGGAATCTCTCCTTTCTATAATTGGAACTAATGTACACAGCTCTGACATGAAAGTAGCATGTTTTCTCTCCCTCATTTTTGGAGCTAGAATTGCAGGTCTGTTGTTTTTTTTTTCCCCCCTGAATTTTTTCTCATAATCAAAACATCTGCAATTAAATTTTTTCATCTTGCCGATGCAGGAAGTTGCACTCTGGGCTGCATTCCTGAATTTCATTCTGTTCATTTTCTTATTTTAAAACAAAACATTTTGACTTCCCATGCCACCTGTGGGATTTTTACTGCATATTTAACCATTTTCACATCTCTTTCCCACATATAGAACAAGCCCATTCTCCTCCACATTAGCTGCTCAGTCAGAACTAGTTCCACTGCTTTACCTTTTCTTCAGGTAAGAGGAATACCCAGAAATGGGAAAATTTGGTTAAAAATTTCTTACCACTCTCCTCACTAAAACAAACATTAGCTAAAACTCTGTAATACAAAGGTGAATTTTTATGTTTATCAACATGTATAGTCAGTTTATAAAAAATAGATTTTAGTACCCTTTATAAAGGCTAAGAATTTAAAAGAATAATTATGTTCAAAAATGCACCAAAATGTATTTTGTGTCTTATTTCCTTTGTTATTATTTTTAAAAGAATTAATTCTTATCTCTACTGACTACCTAAGGCTGGTTCTAAAGACAGTATTACCTGAGATATGAATACAAATTAAATAGATACACATATATAACTTCTATATTTTCCTTAATTAGATCAAGATTAAAATAAAAAGTCTTTACTTCCATGTTTCTAGTCTATGGCTTTGTCTCTGATTTTCAAACTGCCAACCTAGTAATGGATGCATCTTAAGAAGCAATATACATATGTTTTTCATACACTTTACAATTTCCACACTTACTTAAAATAAATAGCTTATGAAATAAATGCAGATAACCTTTTTCTTTCCTCAGTATTTATTGTTATTTTGCCAGCTTCAAAGTAGGAATTGCAGGCAATTTAGTAAATAGAGTAAAGAACAATGTCTGAATTCGCTGTGTTTTTATATGTTTTGATTTCTTTTACTGAACTGCTGTTTTGTAACTGCTCACTGTGTGCTCTCCAAATGAATAACCGTCCAGCATCTCTTACAGCAACTGAGTACTCCGTCCCTTTGTTTTTTTTAAGTAGAAACATCCTCCAAATATCAAAGCCACTTTCACTGAAGGCACTAACTTTTTTCTACAGCTATGTACATAACATATGGAAAACTACTGAGTGTAATAAACTCCTTGCTGGGACACCCTGTGAGTGAGACTGTAGTTTCATTGCTGCACTGAAAATCTCCATTGTTCACCTGGGATTTCTTCTCCCTTGATGGTGCAGATCAAGGGCTTATTTGGATGACACAGTAGTTTCTCTTTTGACCCATATATCTAGATTTCCTTGCCAAAAAATCCACAAAGGACTGGTAATCACCAAAGTCTAGTCCCAGTAGAAAACTGGGGTGCATCCAGAAGGTGCATCTGGACGCAGCCCTCCTGTGTTCTGTCATCAAGACGTGACTAAGTCATTTAGTGTGGTCTGTGCCGGATAGACTACCATATGCTTCAGTTCTCTTGAACACATCTCTTTTTTTAATGCCTGGAACATATATCCAGAGGGAATTCAAAGATTTTTGACATTTGTTCAGGATTTCTGGATGTCTGGCAACCTAATCAGAGCCGTAGTGGAGAAAATCTGGACATATCCACTCCACATGCGCGTATCAACTTTACAGTGCATTTGCAATGAGGCCAACCAATCCACTCTGCATGTGCTGCACAGATGGCCTGTGTGTATGCTGTAAATATGATGTAAAAATTACTAAGAAACACATGCACAGTGAGTCTGTAGCTTCCTGGAAGCCTTAGGCTCACTGCGCTTACCCTTAATATGTAAATGCATGGCAAACCTCTTTGGGAAATCCTCCTCAGTATGAAAGAGGGATGTCCTGGAATGGATGAAACATGGAAGTGAACACCTTTGCACCAGATCCTGGACATGATTCTGGACTTTGTGCAGGCAAAGGATATCTAGCACACTGACAAACATACAATACACTTCCCTGGTTACCACATGGCACCACAATGTCTCTCAGCTTTTGGAGGCGCTCCAAAGGAGCTTGCTATGCCAAAATAGGTGAAGCAGGCAACGTGAAAGCATGACCAAGCTCAGACTACCCCATGGGCAATTTAACCCAGAGGGTTACACAAGTCACACCAAAACCAGCCTCCCTGTCAGCAAGCTTGCACTATCCTCCCTGAAAGAGAAGATAAACACTCACAAATGTTAAAAATACTTAGCAACCAGGAACGAGGAAACCACCATCTGGGAAAGATCAGAGGCAAAATCGTCACTCTGCTTTCACACACAGCAAACAAGCACCCACAGAGAACAACAGTTTGGGGAAAACAGGTAGCATCAGAAAGAAGCACCCTCAGGGAATGCTCTGCAGCTCCGGGCTGCCGCAGTCAGAGGTACGTGTAAAAGGAAGTTGGGGAGGAAAGAAGAAGGAGCTAAACTCAAAACTTGAGAGGGCCTTGTTCTGGAAATAAACTGAAAACAGCCTCAAAGATATCAGAAATATTCCACAAAGCAGTAGCACTGAGTAATTGTTAAATGGTCAGTTGGCAGTAACATTACAGCCTCACGGGAGGGCAAGTTGTGTTAATCACAGGTTATTACCTAGCTGGTAATCACATCTAAAATAAGCCTGAAAATCAAGTAAGGCCAACTCATTAAATATTATTTAGCATTTCAAGCGCATCAGGAAAAAAATATATATCTTTCCCACTGCTGAGTTCAGGTTTACTAGCATTCAATTCTTCCCTGAAAATCCTGAGAAAAGAGTTGTTATTTCTTTGTTTTCATTTCAGCCAGGAATCACTTGCATGGGAAATTCAGCTTTCTTGTGGCTTTTTTTTTTTCTCCTTTGGCTCTTAAATTTCTAATACTAACCTACAGAAAAGAGTGAGTAAGTAAATCCTAAAACCTTAAGAACAAGAAGGCAAAGGGAGATGCAAAAAATAATAAAAACAACCAAAAAGCCAGCCAACCAACTAAACAAATCTCAAAACAAAAAAAATAGAAAAATAGAAAACAAAACAAAAACAAAAAACAAAAACACACAACCCAACCTTATTTTTTCCAGTCCTTTTATTCATAGTTTTTTAAAAATAATTTGAATTGTAGGAATGGCAATGCTGCAAACTATATTTTCTCACGTGATTTAGGGAAGATAAAACAAAAAAGGTGGTTTATGTTTAATGAAAGTATACAGGAATAAAATGTTTAAATATAGTCTATAATGGAATATATGTGCAGGTCAAGAAAACACAGCAATATCTCAAACTTGAGTCTTTTCAGCTGTAGAGTCCTTTGAGATTTTGTCATGTTATGTAAAGGATATAAAAATCTAGATGTTGACAATCTTCTTTTGTATGATATTCCCTCCTTAAGCTTAGAACACCTTGCCCAGCAGAGGAGACAATACAGTGCATATGTTTCTAAATCCAAGGACGAGCACTAAGCTGAGAAAACTGTAGTCGCAATGGCAGTTTGCTGGACCTTTTGCGAATTAGAATAATTTTCATCTAATCAAATTGAAACTAAACTTATCAAGGAGTTGAACAGTGAAAGATGCCATACTTGGCTACAGAAACCAAATATATTTTTCTAAATACGTTTTATATAAGTGTGTATGCACAGATGTGCGTGCATATTCAGAAGTACCTATTCCCCAAATTATTCGCTGACTAAATACATTGCTTGAAAAATAAATTGAATAGGATTGGATTACTTTGTCACTACTTAAATTTAATGTGGCGTTGCTATTTGTCTTCTGGGTAAAGCCCGGTGCACAGATTGTGACAGTTGGATGATTTTATTTTGCCCTAATTCTCTTATCTGATTTGTTTTGGTTTTTTTGTTTGTTTGTTGGGGGGGTTTTTGGTTGCTTTTCTTTTTGGTTTGGGTTTGCTGTTTGGTTTGGGGTTTTTTTAATACAACTGGGAATTTGGGTCTAATTTTCTTGTATTGTTGCCAAAACTGTATCTGGAAAAAAAAACTGTGTGCCAGGATTGTGATCCTATATTAACAAAATAGAATTGGAACTCATGGAGCAGGTAAGTGCCAAGGCAAGCTAATAATTATCAGTTTAATTAATCTCTCTTCACATTTTCACAGGCATATAACCATGAAGCAATATTACATTATTTTTATGAGCTGTGGATTGTATTACAGAATCCCTTGTTTTAAGATCCAGATGAATTAAAGCTTCTTTGCTAGCTACTAAGATCCAGGTTTTATTCTTTCCTTTCCCACCACCATCCTCTGCCAGAATGCCCTTAGATCCACAGAAAATGTCTCAAAACATAGTGAGTGATGGCTAAACACCAAAAGGGTTGCCAGTTGTGTTTAATTACGACTCTAATAGTTCAGTTGCTTTTCCAAACATGATTAGGATGTAGCCAAAGATCTTTTATATTGGTTAACTTACAGTAACAAGCCCTTTGCAAGATTTCCAACAATTACTTAAGAAACAGGCCTAAATCCAAGCCAGTGAAATCTGATGCCTGCATTTCACAGATTGGATTGGATTCTTATGGTCTTGTTCTGTCTATGGTTAAAAACTAAAATTAAATTATCATAAGTTTAGAATTTTATATTTCTGCTTCTGATACTGGCCAATGTAAGTGATATTAAAAGTAAACTTTTTTTTTTTTTATTGCACAGATGCAAAATAGAGTTTAAGCTAGATTAAAAAAAAATCAAATAAAAATGCATTTCTCTCTTTACTGGAGTGATTGCAAGTAAATAAAAGTCTTCAGTGGAAATAAGTACCATAACCTAAAGAAAATATGTTGTAATTTATTTAGAATTTCTATGCAGTTTTGTGCAAATTTATTTACTGCTCTGTAGCCTATTTTCTCCTAAATTTAAATAAGAGTACTGGTTTTTGTCTTCAAAGGACATAGATAGACACATCATATTGTAAAATAATCCTATGATGTGAGATGACAATCATTACAACTAAAAATTAAAACATTAAAATTCTTATTAAACACAGAGGGCATCTAAAAATCAGTATACATTTAGAGTACCACAAGCTACAGTGTAATAAAATGTAGAATTGCTGATTATTAAATCTACTTTTTTTTTTTTTTTGATGAGTAAGGGAAGAGAATATTCCTTTTAAGTTTCATAAAAACAAGGAAATTCACTGAGAAAAAAGTATACCCACTTCCAAAGAAGAGTTCAATTTCAACTTGAGCTAATACAAACAAGGAAATTTGCAATTGAAGCTGACTTCCAATATCTATGCCCAACAGGATGCCTCCTGAACCACTTCCTTATTGTGCCCCTATTGTGTCTTGGAGGGCAGCTGGCCTGTGAATTTCCTTATTATTAGTTTTATGTCCCACTGTTAATTCCTTTATTCTATTATTATGATTTTTAGCTATTGCATTTAATTTCCTCTTTTCATGGTGCAGGAATGACCCCAGAAGGATAAACTACCCCCAGCCATGAAGACACACTGAGATTCAGTTATCCTCTGATGAGTTAATGTAGCACTGGCCTATTGACAGTTAACATGGAAAAGAGAGATTCATTACAGCTCTGCTTCTATTTACTGACCCTTTCAAAACTTTTGAAAAAAAAAAAAAGGATCTGAAATATCTAAAATTTCTCACCCTCAGCAAGAAATTTGCAGCAAAAAAAAAAAAAAATCACTTGGTCTTTTATGGCAGTATTTATTATCAGATACAAAAAATGTTTATTTAAGTATTTTTATAAAAACATTCCACTTGTTTTGGTTTTTTTTTTTATTATTATTCAAACCCTGATCTCACTACCTTTGCTTTAAAACTCTGCATACAATTAATTCCTTAGTTTATATTCCCTTTAACAATGGCTTGTGTTTTTGTTGAGTTGGCTGGAAAGCTGCATGGCCAGACCCTCACTGGCTTCCTTGACTCGTTTCTGTGCACCTTGCAGTGAACCAAAGACTGGTATGCTCATTTAGTCCTCTGTCATTACCACATCCAAGCCTGTCAAGGGATTACCCCAGATGCTGGGTCAGCCTGGCATTAACAAAAGTGAATGGAATACGCAGTCAGTGGTGGAGTAAAGCTCATGTCTTGGGGAAAAGGGACACACAAGCCTGGACCGGGACACACCTCTCTGCGAAGGGGAACGTTGTTTCTGTTCAGATAGGCCTGACTCCTGCCTTAGGTTCCTTGCTGTTGAAATTGAGAGTCACTTGAAAAGCCTGATAAGCAAGACATGTCCAAGAGTGGTTTCAAATTATTTTTATGCTTTCCTAGGCGGACAGTTCTGCTTTCACCACTCCGGTTGCTCAGTGAGAACTACATCCATGGGCATCTGAAGTAAAGAAACCTACATATCATAGAGAGCGTTCAGGTAAAACCTGGAGATCATGCAGGATATGACTCAGACTTGACAGGCTTGGAATAACAGTGATATAACAGACGAAACATTTGAAAGTGCTCAAAACTGACATGTAAAGAATTATCACTGCCCATGATGTGGCATTGTTGTCCATAATTATCATGGATTCATAGAGCAATGATGTGAGTTTATCTTCCAGTGTGAGAAAATTTGCTCAGCTTGTGGTACCATTTGCACTACCATAAGCATTTGAGGATAGTAATCCTACTTCACAGACAATGTGGATTGTTTTTGTTATGCCTTTCTGTTTTATTTCTGTAAGTTATTTAAATATACAGTGCAAATGGGAGAATGAATTTATAGCCTTGTAGTTTTGTTTTTGTTTTGGTTTTGTTTTTTTGGGTTTTTTTGGGTTTTTTTGTGGTTTTTTTTGGGGGGGGGTTGTTTTTTGTTTTTGTTTTTGTTTTTGTTTTTTTGTTGTTGTTGTTTTGTTTTTTGTTTTTTGTTTGGTTTTTTTGGTTTTTCTGCAGACAGAATCTGGGCATCGCTCCAATTAATATTTGATTTATTTTCTGCAAAGCATACACTTTTAGCAGAACAGTGTGAAAGAGTCCTTCTCTATATAGACATTAGCTGAAAGGGGTTAAAGCATCTGTCAAAAGAGATACTTAGATAGAAATCCTCAATCAGGCAAAGGAATAAAAATTTCAACATGGATATCTTTCATCCTGAATCTCAGGATTGCTGAAGGACTAGAGAGTCAGAGGGACTCCATCAATGTCTCCATTTTCTTTCACAAAAAAAGAAGGCCACACTGAAATATGCAAAGACACATCTACACATGTATAAAATGCACCCAGCTGAAGCTCAAGTCTTCTGAATTTCCTATCAGCTACCCTAGGTTGCTCCATATTTCACTGTGGATTTTGTGATTTGGGTTCTCAGGGGTTTGAATTGTAACATACAGTTTGGATAGAGCAAGGTATAATTCCAGTAGGTAGCAGGATTTCTAAGTATTAGTCATTCTAATATCAAAATCCTTTTGTGAGTTTAGCCTAAAGGATTATTCTTATATTTAAGAGGTACAGATTCATGAAGGACAGATCCAGCTGAATATCTTAAAGGATTTAAATAACTACTGTTTATAAAAGTCGGCAAAGTGAATTCAAATTTCATCAATTTCTGCTAACTTCTAAATGTGCCAAGGCAGTATATTTTTGTGTTATGCAAATGTCAAAGCCAAGATCTTTTTCTGGAATCTGTGTTTGCTTACAGTCTTATATAGCATACATAAGAAGCAATGTTGTGGTGAGGTACTTTATGGCAGGGCAAAACACATTTTCAGCATAATACTTGCAGAGAGCATGATGTTTCTGGTAGGGGAACATTCCATATGAGATGAGTTAGCTGTGCTGCATTTTAATCTCAATAAAACAAAATTAGTAATCTTTCTCCAATATTTGATAGCATTTTGCTCACTTGAGACTCATCTCTTTTTTTTTTTCTCCCAACTTTAATATAGTATTTGGCAACTACTGCTCTCTTACAGTCTTTGTCTTAGTACCCTATGATACTTTGTAAGCATTCCTCCATACTGGCTTCCTTTTGGATTGAAAGCTGCCATTTCCCTATTACAAAATATTTCAATATGCATACAGTATCTCTCACCCAGTCATACCAATAATTACTTCGGAAGGGAACTTTACTCATGGCTGCAACTGTAGTTTAACAGTACATTGAAGCATCTTCTGGACCTATGGAAAATTAATCTGCTCTCTGTTTGTAATCTTATTATCTTCAATCCCATCACTGCACAAGAAACTAGAATTATGTAGGCAGGAGCTAGGTCATATAAGTATGCATATATATGTGTATATTCATTAACAATGTTGTTGACAGGTATATATAATACACATATTACATTATCCTCTTTTCTGAAGCCACAGATAAATATTTTAATACAAAAGGAACAGGAGTTTTCTTTACTTACAGCTATTAGTAGGTTGAAGATCAAGTACACATATATGTAAAGAACAATTTTCTACAAGTTTCAGTACTTTTAAGGTCAATCTGGTAAACAAAACACAATAGGGAGAGAAGTGAGATTGAACACTACCAACCATTCTATAACTTCCCCAAAAGCCTGAAACATATCTTGAGCAATTTAAGTAATTAGATTGCAGACACACTACATATATATAATAAAAATCCTAGTTAATGATAATGGAAAGAAAAAATGAAATGCCAAATATTTGATAATTATTTCTCATTAGTTTTTTTTTCCTCTTGTAAGTAGTAAAACTGAATTCTGAGAATAAAGTATTAATGTAAGATGTGGTTGCATTAAATTTATATATATTCAATTCATTTTTTAAGAATGATTTATCACATTTTGACAATTTCTCACAAAATTCTAAATGTCACCATTCAAGCACAAAATGAAGAGAGAAACTGTTGCTCTCTACATAATTGGTACAAACAAAGAGTCTGATGTGAATGCAACAAACTATATTCGTTCAAATTTAAATGCCTTTTTGAAGAAGAAGAAGGTCATACTAAGGCAGTCATAATAATGTTTTGATAGTTACTACTTAGGTATATCTTGCTCATTGTACTTGTAGATTCCTCCAAATGGCTTTCAAGTCACTTAGGAAAGGCCATTTATTTCTGCCTTGACTGCTGTATCTGACAGTGTGTACATGCTTTGTTGTACTTTAAAGTACAACATGAAATACAGGGACAAAAAACATCACACCAGCATCAACAGAGAGTTAGTTTATGCTACAAACTATCTTCCTGCATAAGAAGATCACTCCATTCAGTAAGTGTAGTTTTCTTCATATGCTTATATGCTCTTTGATCTTCCTTCATTCTTTTTTTCTCAAAATAATCCCAAAAAAAAACAAAATACCAAACCAACCAACAAAACAAAAATAATAGTATTAATGCAAACAAACGAAAAATGTCTTGGGTTATGTAACCAAAAGTATTTATTCTGTTTTTCCATCTGTTGAAACTGGCTGGGGAGATGTTTTCTTTATCTCGTGTATGACCCATCCCTCACAACTCCAGGGGGGAGGGGGTAGGTGCCTTCTGATAATGGGCCAGCTGTTAAAACCAGATGGGGCAATGTTTCTTATCTCTTCNTTAATATTCCTAGTAAAGGACTGTTATTCCTATTACCAAATCTTTGCCTAAAAGCCCTTAATTGCAAAATTATAATAATTTGGAGGGAGGGAGTTTACATTCTCCATTCCAAGGGAAAGTCCAGCTTTCCCTGGCAGATACCTGTCTTCCCAAACCAAGAAAAAACCTTTCATAAAATAAGTGATCCATGAAAGGGACTGTCCATTCCAAAGCTGTCCATGAATAAATATTTTTGTAGATTTATTTCCTGGCTTCTAGCCCTTAATGTATAATATTCCTTTATGGTATGATCACGAAGACTTGTGAAATAGCTTCTGTGTAATACTTCAAAGGGACAGAATCTGTGTGGCCGACTTCTATGTTTCCTCATATTACTGGCTGTGGATTTGCCAGGATGTACAACCAGACAGAAATTGGCCTCAAATCTAAAGCACTGCATTAGCATGTGGCCTATATTGTCCCATGGGACTCTGAGTGTTAATGTGCCAGCCACAGGGGAGAACACTTAGAGATCCTTAGAAGCATTTATTCAGAGAACTCTTATTTCTATAGATTTAAGCATGAATTAGTATATTTTCAAAATGAAGAGATTAATAAAAAAAAAAAAAAGGTAATAAAAATTTCCCAAATTCTCATCTGAACATGTCAAGAAGCAAGGTACAAAAGAGGATCTGAGCAGAAAAAATGGTTTTCATGGCATTTTAAATGTACATATAAAATCATAGCACTGCAAGTTAGAAATTTTACTTGTTAATTCAGATGAAACCTGACAGCTCAGTGAAAACCCAAAGATGAATAAATACTCCAAGATCAATACCTAAATCCATTACAGAGAGTTCACATAGCTGCAGATCAGCAAAGAGCTTTCTGTGTTCCCGTACCTGCACAGCTTCTTGTCTCATGGATCATGCCAGCTTCAATATTGACTGCCTGCCTGTTCCTCCTCAGGGAACACCCTCCCTTTCACTAAAATGCACCATAGGAACACCATAAAGTCAACATCCAGCTGCTGGAAAGAGAAGGAGTCCATCTTCTTATCGCGTCTGTTCTCTTCACCACAAATTGCAGATGAAACTTGGCAGCATGAAAAGAATTTGCTAATGTAAAAGTTATAGAAACTTTGCAGAGCAAACTTAATAAATGGATTAAGCTTATACAAGGAAAGCCTTGGCAAAAGAGACGGTGGTGCTTGGTTATAGTTTGGATTCAAAGATCTCAGTGGTCTTTCCCAACCTGTTTTTTTTTTCTGGGTTATTCTGTGATCTCTGCATGGTGCTTGAGGTACCTCAGATCTGATAGGCTTTATCAGGTCAGGCTCAAAATCATCTTAGTGCTCTTACAAGGACATGTGTATCTGGGTGTGCTGCAAATCTTTGTCAGTGAAATTTTCTGTCTCTGAAGGCATGTCCTGAATTTTTATCCCAGTTTTTTCAACTTAACAACTCTTTGATGCAGAGGCAACATGTCAGAAAAAGTACAGTCCTTGTACTTTGGGAAAGTTTGGGTGTATATCTAGAATTTTTACCCTGAAGGAGAACATTTGTAGTGTTTTATAATAGCCTCTATAATAGGTGAGCAAATTAAGGTGTCTTCTGATCCAGAGGTGCAAATATTTATGGTTCAAATTTGTGCTTGGAATTACATGTAAAAAATCTTATTTATTTATTAATTCTTTTGAAACTGTAACTTTTTCTTCTGGAAATAATCCAGTTCCATATAAGGCACAATGCAAAGGGAAAATGAACAAACAAACAAAACACCCCTAAACTAAAAGGCTACTCTGATAATTTATTGTCATAAAAAAAACAACTTAGACATTTTATAAATAGGATACCAGGCTTCCAGCACAACAGTGCAATGAGCAAATGCAAGACCTGCACTAACAAATCCTAAATGAAATAAGTCTGTGAGTGACTTGACAAAATCCATGAAGCACTTCTTAGTACTGATAATCACTCCTTATCACACCTGGAGAAAAAGATGGGTTTTTTTTCTGAAGAGCTAAATGATATATTGTTATTATGCTGCTTTTTTTTCCCCCCCCTTTGTTTTCAGTCCCTCACTTATATTCATAACTATAGAAAATAATGATACAATGTAGTAAAGCTGATACTCTGAACCTTGATATTCATATACTAATCTTTGGAAGGAAGTTTGTTTTTTGGGGTTTTTTTGTTGTTGTGTTTTTTTTTTTGGTTTTTTTTTTTGTTTTTTTTTTTGTTTTTTTTTTTTGTTTTTTTTTTTTTTTGTTTTTTTTTTTTTTTTNTTTTGTTTTGTTTTGTTTTTCTTGTTTTGTTTTGCAGACCCTCTCATTTGTGTCCCACATTATATTTTGGTGAATAGAAGCAGTGTTCTGCAAACACACAAACACACAGTGGACTTTGTTCTTAAGGAAGTTTAGTGGACACAGAACTCTCACATTCTCTTTTAGCACTGCACTGGACCTACTATAGTCTTTCAATAGACCTGGAACATATTAGCAGAAGGAGAACAGCATGACCACTGCATGTCATGGTATCTGTGTGTGTACACCACAGAACTCTTAATCACCAAATAAATATTCAAAGAGAAAGGGTAAAGCTCAGCATAAGAATTTAGCTGTGTGGTGAACATCTGAACTAACGGAAGACATAAATCTAAATCCTAACATTTACCATCAGGAGTCTCATTGGTGATTAAGAGTTCAGCATCTATGTGTCTTAATGTGGCTGGTTCTTTTAGACATCAAAGGAAGTAGTGTTAATTTGGCCTAGGAATAAAACACACGTGAAAGAGTTTGGTAATATTCTTTGTACATTTGCATTTTGTGGGGGAATTTGTTTATTCTCTCATTACATTCTGAATTCAGTTTCTGGGAGAAAGGCAAGAATATTAAAAACACAAAGGTCTTCCAAACTCACCAGTTGCACTGTTATACATGTCCATGGAACACAAAGATCTAATTCCGGTCTCTTTTTGCTGACTTCAACAAAAAATAGAAATAAGGCCTAGGGTCACAGTTTCCTTGTTGACTTTTTCCTCATTTTTTACATTTGAGCTCAATTCAAGATAAACTTTGCCCTCTGGGGAAGCAATTACAGATAATACTAAAATCAACATAAATTAAAACCTGAACCTATTTACAATGTCACCAGTTTATGAATTATGCTCACCGTGTGAAAGGTTTTTTCTACTTAGTTTTGGAAAGGTCACTGCTATGTATATGCTTATACATATAAAGAGAAATAACGATACATCAAACAGAATCACTCTTCTTTGTAGAGTGATTTTTTATCTATACAGTACTGGTAATGAATAACATCAGCCAGGAAATAAGTTTTCTTGGCACCCAATTTTCCTCAATCTTTGGATCCATTAGTGAAAAGTTATTATATGCATCCTGGCTTTTTTTCTTAAGAAGGAACAAAATCATTTAATGCCCATAGTAATGTTTATGCTTTGGAATAAAGCTGCAAATCAAAAAAAAAAGGGGGAAATCACACATTATGGAACCACTACTTTTAAATCTGAAGAAATTAACACATGAAGTAAATAAATAGACCTTCTTTATATGGATGAAATTTTTTTCCTAAACAAAACATTAAGAAGAAAAAAAAAATAAAGAAGAAAAAAAGTAGAAATGCTTCATTTTACTTAAAAAAATATGTATTTTCCTAGAAAAACTAGGAAAACTAGGAAAATATGTATTTTCCTAGGAAAACTAGGACAGTGAACATGGGAAATCGAAGAATAGTAGCAGATATAGAAAAGATTTGGAGGTCATGCTTAGTCATCCTAAATGCAAGAGAGTTCCTTAAAATATTCTTCTGAAAGTTTGGTCCAGTCTGATTTTAAATAAGTCAGCTGATACCATTTTTATAACTCTCTAAGGAGAGTATTCCACTGTCAAATAAATATGCATGTGAATCTCAGGCACAGAAGTTATTCAGACATTAGAATCAAAAATAGAGGCAAGGGGAAAATAAGCTGAATAAAATGTTATTCCTAGTTTTGGTTTGCCATCCAGATTTGATTAGAATTAAGAAAACATGATGAATCTACATGCAAGCTCTCAGCAGGATGCCTGGCAAGACCTAATTGAGGTTTCAGGGCTGAAGCAAGATAGTCCTATCAAGGAGAGTAAATTTTTTGGAAAA
>VWYO01006375.1:0-12360 GCA_013400275.1 Rhadina sibilatrix | reverse complement strand
AAAAAAAAAAAAAAAAAGAGTGGATTTATATGTTGATATTTCTGAGAACATTTTCATATATTTATACATACTTAGTCTCAAGAAAGAGAGAGGAACTGTGTGTGAAAGTAGTTCATCTCTCCCACAGAAGTCCAGAGACCTAATTTTTTTTTTATCCCATGAGAAAAATAAAG
Organism: Rhadina sibilatrix; assembly: GCA_013400275.1. Classification (NCBI taxonomy): domain Eukaryota; kingdom Metazoa; phylum Chordata; class Aves; order Passeriformes; family Phylloscopidae; genus Rhadina; species Rhadina sibilatrix. Next base: position 12,187 of record VWYO01006375.1, on the reverse strand, counting down.
GTGTGCCTTTCTCTTGGGTTAGGTAACACATCAACACTATGATATGAAATCAAATTATAATTAAGGTAAATTGGTTCCCAGCTTTAAGATAAATTCATTGCATACAGTAAATTGTAAGTTTCAGTTATACCTTGTTGCCTTAACATTTGAAAGCCCAGGCCTTTTCAAGGTTTTATACAAGTACACTCAAGATACACATTTTTTCTGGAGAAATGAGTCCCAAATTTGTGGGCCAGGGATATTAGCAGCAAAAGCAGAGTTGAACATCTCTTTCACCAGCTTGGGTTGGGACTGTGCCTCAGAGTGTTCCCACTTGTGAGACTGTCAGTTTGTGGCGGCAAAGGAATAATAATCTGATCACAGCAGACATGGCATTCGCCCAGCTAGAAGATGTGAAGGATTGAGGTGGTCAGGAGATCATGGGAAAATTTGTGGTTAAGCAAGCAATGCCACACACCTGCCTCCTTGGGGACAGGAGGCTGGGCAGGAGACCGTCAATAGGGGCTAGACTTCCCAGACTGTGTGCCTTGCTTGTGTGGAGGCTGAAAGGAAAGCTGAATCTTTCCAGGTGCTTCAGGTAGGTTGGGCGTGCTGAATGCTAGCTGAGAGTGACAATACTTGTGGCATTTCCCACACAAACAAGATGCAAAGATCCAAAGGAAGGGGAAGAGAGGCCACCACAGACATTTCCTCCTGCCAGGAAGTAGCCAGAGCAATGCTATCCCAGAGGTAGGGGCTGGAAAGTGAAGTGTTCCCCTACCCTCTGCCCCCTGGTCTGCCACTAGCTCAGAATTTGGGGAGGTTTGGGTGAGGGGATCTTCAAGATAGAGAGAAGAAATCCAAAAGAGGCTCCTTACCTCGAGCATATTCCAAGGTTTATTCCAAGAAGGGATCCCAGGGGTCAAAGAGAAAGCACATGGAGGGATGGGGCTTTTTATCTCTTTTGGGATGGGGGGTGGGGTTACCTGGCTCAAGGCCATAGGTCAGAGTCAAGGGGCAGGTGGGGTCAGACCAAAGGTGCAGTCTCAGAGGGGGTTTCAAGGGGGAGACCAAACACTAGGGGGATACAACAGGAAAGAACCCCTCAGCTGAGAAAATACTCCAAAAGGAGGACCAGAGAGCCTCCAGTAGAGCTCTCACACCTTTTTCTTGAAAACCACCAAAGCCAGCCTAGGCTTACCTGATGCTGCCTTCTATCTGGATCCAGCCATGAGCAGCCAGCTCAGATCTCACCCTGCTGGCTGGGGGTTCCCCCACAGTAATAGCCTCCTCTTACACCCTTACCTAACCAAAAAGACACAGTGAAAAATACAACATCTTGAGGCTGTTTTCTCCCATTCTGGAGGTACCATCCATCAGCTGTCTGGACAGTAGAATAATTGCCTGCATCACAGCTGTAAGGCTGTAAGTCTAGCCCAAAATATCAGTTTATTTTGTCTTTAGCATGTTTCTAGTTTGTCAGTGAAGACTGGTCTTACTCACAAGGGGGGAAAGCTATTTTTGTGCTGTTGCCAAGATACCACTGGCACTAGCAGACTGATCAGATAGCAGCTGTCAATAGCTGTGACAAACTAACACAATGATTCAAAGAAGGGAATTTAAATGATGTATAACTGACATACCTCCCATGTGCAAATCTTCTGTTCCCATCTGGAAAGTGAGGTAAGCCAGTCCCATTGCTTCACAAAGCTCTCCATAACACTGAATATCATGAGAGTTGGCTGGATCAGGGAACAACCTAGAGCTATCATTCACAAACTTCATCCCAGAACCTGTACCTCATGCCCAGCATAGGTTTCCATGGAAGGGTACAACACAGCTTAAAGGCCAGTATAAAAAATGGGTTTGAGAAACACTACATTGCTACAGAGACTGATGGCACAAACAAGTTAAAATTGAAAGGTTCTGAGAGCATGAGTGCAGACACACAGAAAGGGTATTCATATCTATGTAAGTTACTTTCAGGTAAAACTTAACAAACACAACTCAGAAACATTTCACAACAGCAAGATTCTTTACCTTTATTGCCAGCAAACTCTTTAACAGTAAAGTCAAATAATGCCTTATGCTTTCTTCATAATTTCTTCTAGAATAGCAATTTTCAGTATAAAATGCTGCACTTTAAAATGTGTCGAATTTAAAAGGACATAGTTTGAAAAAGGAGTCTGGATTTGGTTGATCTTTGCACAAAAGCTGAAGAATGAGCATTGGACAAATAATGCAATTTACATTCAGTAATGAAAATGTTTTTAACAGAATGTGTACACACTTTGCATTTATATGTCTGTAGCTTGGCATATACAGCGTAAAGAAATAATTTACCAATGATACTAGCTGTTACATTAGGGATTCTGTGCCCACATAAAAATGTAAAATGGGTCTTCTGATTGTGAGCTGTATGCACTTAAAATGTAAAATCTCTGCCCAATAAAATTGCTTCAAAGTCACCTTGTAAAATGGAATGTACAAAATAACACTAAATGCTACATGGGTGGATTTTTAAACAGATTTTTTTTTTCTTATCTAGATATAATGAGTGTTACATTTTTAAAATACAGTGACAAAAAGTGGAGCTCTGTTTTTCTATGTGTATGTGTACAAGCCTCTGTGTGTACACATATGTATGTATGTATGCACACACAGACCCACAAATCTATAGAATCATGAAATAAACAACATTAAATCAGTATAATACTATTTCTGAAATTTGTATCTTTTGCCTTCTTATAAGGCAACAGATAATAGTAAACATGACGTGATTCTTGTATTTTGTACTTTTTCAGCGTCAAGGAAAAGGATCCAGTATTAGCAAAGGAGAATATATAGAATTTAGTTCACAAAGTACCACTATAAAATGCTGCCAAATGACCTAAACAAGGATCCTGCATGTCTCTGGGATGACAGCAATATTTGAATCAAGTACTGCAGTAGAGAAACACACTTCCACCAAGTGGAGATTCCCTTAGACAAATCTAGATTTGGAAGGTTCTGAAGTTTCCAAAAAGTTAAAAATTCTTCAGCTGCCTCTTCTATACATTTCTGGATAATCAAAATGTTTGCATGTATTTCCACGTCAGTCCTAAAGAGAGCCCAGAATTCTTTGGTTACAGTTTAAATATTTGATTAATGCAGAGGATGACTTTTATCCTTTAGGATGACTTTTCAGCTGTATCATCTCTTCTACCTAATAAAACTCGGATAAAGATATGTTATTATGGTGGGTTTACATGGCAAGGTTTTGGAAGCAGGAGGAGGGACACTGCAAGGGTGGCTCCTTTGAGAAGGCATTAGGAGCTGCTTCCATGTCTGGAGTCAGTTTCAACCTTCTCCAGGATGGACTTGCACTGGCCAAAGCCAGGCCAAGGCTGAGCCCACTGGTAGCACCTCTGCCATAATGTATTTCAGAAAGGGTAAAAATTGCTGCAGAGCAGCTGGGAGAGAGGAATGAGGAAAATTCCCTGCCCTGCAGACACCCAGCTTGGTGCACAAGGAGAGGAGGTGCTCCAGGTGCTGGGGCAAAGATTCCCTGCAGCCACTAGTACAGAATACGGTGAATCAGGCTGCCCCCCTGCATGGACATCCACCTGCAGCCCATGAAGAGCCCCACAGCAGAACAGCTGAATGTTTCCTGAAAGAAGATACTACCTGTGGAGACACCCCAGTCAGGAGAAGCCTAATGGCAGAAACTGAAGAAAAGCCAACACAGGGGCAGGTTTTCTGGCAGGACCTGTCATCCAATGGAAGATTCACACTGGAGCAGCCCATCCATTAAAGACTGTTACCTGTGAAAAGGACCTACACTAGAGCAGGTATTGAAGCTTTGGAAAACCTTGAAGGTTTCCATGAGGAAACCCCATGCTGAGACAGGGCAGCTATTTTTAATTATGTCCTTATCTCTCACTATTCTAGTCTGTTACAATTATTTGGCAATAAAATAGATTATTTCCCCAAGCTGAGTTTGTTTTGCCTGTGATTGAAATTATTAAGTGATCTCCCTGTCATTATCTCAAGCCTCAAGCTGTTCATCATATTTTCTGCACTGTCCTATTGAGAAAGGGGAGTTATAGCTTGAATTGGTAGGCACCTGGCAGCCAGTCAAGGTCATCCCACCACAACTGTTAAATTTATCAAAATTTCACAAAATTAAAAATACATGGGCCAAAACTGTACGTATTTCATACTGCAGGTGGAACAACAAACAGCTATTGAATTATATGAATCCTGGAGCATTTTATTTTGTTCTGTTGCTTTACTGCTCTGCTCAAATGTGTAGCAAAATACTGTAAGGGAATTTCTAATGAAATCAACATCTAACATAGTGGAAAACTTACACTTGGATCGATTCCTAAACAAATAGGAAACTTCTGATGGTGCCTCCTCAGAGAGTTTTTCAAAGAGCTGGGAACAAAAAAAAAATATAGGCATCATCAGATCAGAAATGACAGATTTGCTCTCCTAGCACTCATCCTGAAAAACAATTATTTTTGCATTAATTTTGAACATGAAAAATATGTGATTATTTATCATCTTAAGTTAACCATAAGCTTAGGTTTACAAAGTTATTTAGCAGCAAACACTAGTTCTTGATCTCAATATTTCTTTTTGACAAGTATCAAGAACAAGCATAACTATCAAAATAAAACATCACAGAACAAAGTTGAATGCTATTTCTTAAAAATTGAAGCATATGAATAAAACCAGAAATCCTGATTTATGTTATCTTGGATTGGTCCTTTTTATATTTAAAACAAGAAATTACATCAGCAGAGGGTGTTTCTTAGGAAATAAGGAGCAACCAAAAGATTCTCAAATGAAAATTAATCTCCAAGACATTTCCTCAAGTCTTTTTGGTATCCTTTGCTCTTAACTATGCCAACAAAGGAATTTGTGAAAGACACCTGGATGAAAATAGAGGAGACATGTAGAACAAAAGCCTTCAGAGTGAAGTCATAGAACTGAATGTCCATAGAATGTCCAATTCTAAACTCCTACATAGTTTTATGTAGGAGTTTAGAATTGGACATTCCAAAATTCTGATTCTGGCTCACATGTTTCAGGTGTGCCAGATACCACACTTGCCTTCGGTTTTACACTAGGAAAATTTAATAATATTTACTCATCTTCTATGGCTATCAGAAGGAAATCTCATGTATTAAGTCTGAAGAACCAAAGGGAAATGTCATATTTTTCAGCTTTTAATACAATCCCACAGAGAGAGCTAGGGTTCAGGTAGACAGAGAATTTTAAGAAGCTTAAATGACATAGGAATAACTTCAAAAACTCTTGGGAAAGAATAGAAAACAAAAGTATTGTTGTAACCTAAATGCATACAGAAAATCTCTCAGAACCTGTGGAGAAGCATACTTGAATATTAAGTTTAAACTTTGCAGAAAGAAACTGGCAAGAAGGAAGAACTTAATTTAGAAATCATTGTAAAGGCTCTGGCTGGCAAATACAGGAACAGTAGAACTACAGAAAGAAAGAGAGGGAGAACAAGTGCCACTCTGAAAGGATCTATAGCCAAGTCATGTCCCTGTGAGTAAAGTGGGTACTCAGCCTTGTCTGACAAAAAGCCTTGCAGCTGGACCTCTCATGTCTAAGTGTCTTCATTAGTGTACTACTCTGTAGTCTCTTTTCTCACTGCACTGTATGGCTTTGAGCATATCCTGAACCCCTCAAACTCACATCTAAACCACAGCCTTTGTTATGATAAACTCAGCTTTTAACCATCATGATAAAAACCCTACAAATACCATATACACCAGGGAACAAGGTGCCTGCACAAAGTGTCATAGAATTACCTGAACTTCCCTTTGCAATTATTTTCTTCCCATCCTGTTGTTTTCTCCACCTGTGGAGAAAACTCTTTATTGTTGTGCCATATCTGTCACTCAAGCTAAAACCCCCTGAGCACACAATATACTCATCTACATTCCTAGCATATTTTGGATGATGCCACAATATAAACAGTAAACAAATAGTGATATCCATATCTATTGTCATATGCTTTTGCAAGCTGGGTGTTTGTGTGGTGGTGTTTGGTTGAATCACATTAATTGAACTCACTGTTTTCACAAGCACAGGTAGTTAGTGCTCTTGCCAAAATATCTTAGCCTTTGATGCTGTTGTAATATTCTCTAACCTTGTTCTTGTATCACACCCTATGATGTCTTCTTGTTTTGAAGGGTGAGGGTTTATTTCCATTGACATGAGCCATCCTTTGACGTTAATAGAATGAAGTTTGGGATAACAAAAAAGAAATTGCCTAACGGTAGCCGGAGAATTTAAAAAAAAAAAAAAAAAAAGACTTATGAATGACATCTTCCTACAGAAGAGGAAAAGATAAAGACCTGAAATAATAATAACACTCAAATGACTATTCATTAATTGCCCTGTCAGCAGTTTAAGACTTTCCAAGTCTTTCTATCAACAGATGGATAATTACACTGGTTGTTTTCCTCCATACACCCTTTGAAGTTCTGTTTAATTCCCTATGTATGCTTTAACATGCATTCATAACTTGCATAGGTGCGAGACTGATTTTATTCCTCAGACCTTCCACTGAGGGAATCAGTCATGTGTATTGGCAAAATTGTGTTTGTGTGTTACCAAATCATTAACACAGACCTCACAGATGGACTGTGCAGTTGTACCCAGGAGCCAGTTGTAATCACCTGATACAGGAGAATATATACAAGGGCATGGATAGTGATAGTCACCCACAGGCTGATATTAGCTGAGAAGATGATTTGGAGAATTTTAGAGGAAACAACATCTTTTTGTTATAGTTCCCAGAGAGACAGAATCTGTCTGCCATTTCCATTGCCTCATACACATTTGTGTACACTCCAGCTGCACATCTCCCCCACTTACTGCACAGCAGTATCCTGGAATTAGTAAAACAAATATTCACAAATACTTCAAAAGAGAAGTCATATCATATACAATGTAAATAATATATAAGTAAACTTTGGTTACTGATCAGAACTGTGTATGAGGGATCGTGAGGAAGGTTGCTGTTTTTTCATGTTCTTGAAGCAGTTATCAAAGCAGTCAGTTAGAGTCCTAGTTTTCTTTCAAGGGTTTTTAAACAGATTAAGAAGCAGATAATAGTAACTTCTCAGTTAAGTGGTTTTTAATATTAGACCCTTAGAACATATTATATGTCCTGGTCCCTAAAAGGGATAAAGAAACCTGATTTCAGTTGGAGTCAAATGCCTCCTTTTGAATTATGGATTTTAAGAGGTTCGGGTATGGTTTTAGGGATTCTTTTCTAATTTTCATTTTCAGCTTTTATGCAAGGAATATAGATCAAAGGATTCGATTTCAGGAAAATAAACTATTTAGAGCACTTATTTAGCAGGAAATGAATTCATCATCTACTTTATAAACTCTCAGTTATCTCAGTGATATGTGTCATAGGAATCAAAATGGTCTTTTCCTACCCATGGATCTCTGTAAGGACCATAACGGTCATAGATAACATTCAGGTTATCACACAAGTCTCACCCTCAACTTTCTAGGTTTCAAAGTCAAAACAAACTATGAGCAGAGAGGACAGTGAGGCCTGGTAAAGGATCTGGCATAGGTTTTTAGTTCTTCCATTAGGACATGTTAAAGACATTAAAATGGAAGGGGCTTTTTTCTCTTGATTTAGAGGACCTAGAAAGACACTTAGAAAAAAATCAGCTTTAATCATTATAGGTGTACAGTCTCTTCCAACCTTGATGATTCTGTGATAAGATCCTCCTGAGAATTCTCCAAGATGAAAAGCCCCAGTTTTCCCTCACAGGACAGGAGAGGTTCAGTCCCTCAGTCATCTTCACTAGACTCTGCCCAGTATATCCATGGGGGTTTGTTTGTTTGTTTGTTTGTTTGTTTGTTTTCTTTTGCACTGATGAGCCCAGAACTGGACACTGTACTCCAGCTGAGGCCTCACCAGTACTGAATAAGGTGAGGGAACAACTCCATTGACCTGGTGATAATGGCTGTTTAATGCAGCCTATTGGAATGTTTGCCCATGCCATGAGGTCACATTATGGCTTGTGTTTAAGCCATATATATTATATGCTTATATATGCTTATAACTTATGCTTAACTGGTGACAACAACCCCCAAGGCCTTTTTCTACCAACCTGCTTTCCAGCTCTTCAGCCCCCAACATGTGGAGTTGTTCCTTCCCAGGTGCAGGGCATGGCACTTCTCTTTGCTGAGAAACGTCCATAAGTTTCCTGTTAGCCTATTTCTCCAGCCTATCAAGGTTCCTTTGTATGGCAGCACAGCTGCCAACAACCACCTCATACATTCACTGTGGTACAAACAGGCAGTTTCTCTTTGTATGATACAAACCCACCATTTGTTAAATGCTGTGAGGAAATGCTATTACTAAAATTTCTAGCCAATAAAAGGAACAAGAAGATAAGTAGGAATCTAGTTCATCAAAGAAAGCTTCTTTTTCACGTCAGTAAATCACATTTTCTCTGAACTCCTATTATCAATCAAGAAAAGCAGCAATGTTTCACGGTGAGGCAATTTAGTAGGAATTTATGAATGTTGGGAAGTGGCAAATTAGAGAAGATACTATCTTGTTCAGCCTGACTAGTTATACTGCCAGCTGAATATGACTATATTAATTATGGGTATTTTACTTTTTTTTTATCATAGCGTTTCATGCCTTTACGCAACATAAACTGTAGTAATGGATTAAATGCAGCCTTGAAACCATGACTGCACAAGGTCTCATCTTGCCTCTTAACATAAGAAGCATGCTATCAACTCAATGAAAAGACCTTAACTCAATGAAAAGGCCTCCCTTAACGTGGGAGGTTAATTTGGAATTTATGATTGACTTCTTGTGTTGATGCCCACATTCTCAATTCTGAAGTGTGTAATTTGGAATAAAGACCCTTATTTTAAAGTCAGAGGATGTGATTAATTTCATTTAGCTTCAGACATCTACAGCTGAGATGTTTATAATCAAACAAGTCATCTTTACAGTCAAATAGGAAGATAGAGACGCCCAGTGGATGTGATTTATATGCCTTAATTTAGATTTCTACCTTTAGAATAAGATGAATCATATAACAGAAATCAAATTTATTTTTAAAGGAAGCCTAAATAAACGATTCAGTGTGGCTGTCTAAAGTTCTGCAGGGTTTACCTGCTCAAGGAGGTCAAAAGCAGTTAATTTGCAGTCACTGTTTTACATCATAGTTCAGCCTGAATCAGTTTTCCCGGTAGATCAGACTTAAAGGAATCAACGCCAGCTGCTATATCATTGCTTCCACTTTCTGTTACCTTGGTTTCTCCAAAAATTTCACATGTAAGTGCTGACAAATCCTAATCCTACCAACATCTGATGAGATCATTATCTTTCATGTTAACAGTTACAAAATTTCCACATACTGCATGTAGTCTTCTGCTTGCACGTCATTCCAGACTCTGCTTATCTCTCACAAAGAACACAGCCTTGAGTGAACAGGTTTTCCTGAGTAAAGAGCTCATACTATTTTTCAGCTAGCCTAGATGAAAACTGGTCATTTTCCAGGAAAACTTTTACAAAACATATATTCACAGAAATCGTTCTCTGGTGCACCTTATTCCCTCGCTTTCCATTACAGTTTATCTCACAGTCTGTCCCACTGATACTATATTGAACACTAAGGGTGATAATATCTAACTATACCTCATGCTTGATTTCTTTAGTGTAAGTACAATTTGCAGTATTCTACTGAATAGGGAAAAGGAAGCTTATCACAGAGCTCCTCACACACAAATACCCAAAAACTGTTTTGTGTATTGAAAGCCTGTGATGGAAAGGAAGATACAAAGTCCAGACCACTGAACAGTCTATTTCAGGTAATTCAGCAAACCAGAAACCTGCATCAAGGAGAGGACATTTCAGGCACCAACAGGAACTCGTGCAAGCATAAATTTGAAGATTACCAGGGAGATGGCTGAACAGAGTCAATATCCAGTGTGGTTTGCCTTGGAGTCATGAAGGGAACTCCTCCAGTCTGACTAACAGCAGGATTGCATACCAGAAGTAAGATTTTTATATTGGGTGGTGCCTTCATGAGAGATGACTATTCAAAATTAATTGCTAATAAACTCTGTGTCTTTGCTTGGTTTCTTTTGAAACAAAAAGAAGCCATGCACATAGCTGTACTATATTGCTATAAGGATCATACCTTAACAGATTAGAGGGTTATTCCCTTGCTAATGGAGCCTCCCAATTTCTGAACACCAAAGTCGATAATATCAACTTGATATATCTTGATTTCTGAAAAAGCCTGCTATGAAAAATAACCCTGTATCCCCAAATCACTTCATCTGTCAGACTGAGGTTTCAATGGTGAAATATAAGTTAAATCACACAAGCCTTGGTGGTGTTCCATTCTGTGCCCTGTTAGCTAGTAAATTTGTAATTTACAGGAGAAAGCACCAAGTAGAATTTTTACATTTGTCTAAAGCTGGTGTACAAAAAAAAGGCAATTTTTAGCTTATTATATACTTGTGTTCTCTCTCCTGAAAACAACAAAACTATCACACACTTACAAAAATGAATAGCAAATAGCTTTTAACTCCATAGCTTCATTATTCTATTGAATTCTAAGAAAGCATTTTCAAAAGACTATCTGTCATTCAGGCTTTTGAATATTTTAAGTTAAACCATTCCTAGACTCTTCTTGGCTGGTTTTCTGCTAAAGCTACATATAACTACATATTATGAAACCACACTGAAAATGAGAGGTAGACCTTAAAGGGGGCTAAGCACATGAAATGGTTTGAATTTAGGAGTAGAGCTAAAATATCAGCAAAATTTTTGTTAAGACTGAGAAATTGTAACTTCCCTCACATTCACAGAAAATGCTGCGCATCCTTTTGTCTTCTGCTGTACAGGACTGGGGCTATTAACTCCTGGTAAAAGTTTTAGGGTCTACTTGACTCAGACATGAAAAATCAGTCTATGTATATACTATGGGAAATGTTTTTAGTTTTGTTAAATAGAAAGCAAATCCTGATATTGGATATTTTTAATAACAAAGATGGGATAAGTTTGAGAGTGCTTCAGTTTTGAAAAATTAATTTTTCCACGGTACTGTCCAGATTCAGTCCACAAATTTCAATCAAGATCTTGTCAATGATAGTGATGGAATTGTCATCTGAGACTGTTTTTTTTAAAAAAAAACTTAGTCACTCTACTTAATGATCAAATAAAGATGTAAAAATATTCAAAGACAATAAAAATAAAATATTTTTTCCAATTTTGGACTGTAAATCTTACCACAGAAGAGACCTTCAAATGTCTTCAAAACCACCACTTACAATGTGGAAGATTGGCATCCACTATCATTGAAAGATAGAATAGTTAATGCAAATTAAGCTTTTTATTTCGCAGTCAAATCTCATATTGAATTACTGTAAATGAGACATATATGTTCATAAAAACAAATTCTAATGCATTTCCCTAGTGTGGTTTCTTTTGTTCCCGTGAATTCAGGCAGTTTTTGCTTCTCAGTGAACCATGGGTCTGAGACACCAGAATGATTCCTGTAACAAACACAACCTTTTACTGTATTCTTGCTTTAAAAAGAGTGCTTATGATTTCCACATGGATCACAGATTAAATGGTGAGGTTTATTATTAATATTTAGCTACTGAAGCTTAGAAGTTGCCTAGAAATCTCAGGCTGACAGCTGAGAGGTCTGAAAATTTAGTGCTAAGATGTTTTTCGAACTCACAGGTTTCCCAGCTTCATAGTACACTAAGTGGTCTATGAAGAGCAATAGATTTGGGACTGGGCTGGTAATTCACACCCTGGTTTTCTGGTTTCTTGATCTCCCTATTAGTTCTGAAGGCTCTCTGGCTCCCCATTCAATAAACACTAAGGTGCTTTGACTGCCAGGTTGCTGAGAGCAAATCTCCCTGGCTGACTGCTTTTCTAGATTATTTGTTACCTGAGCACTCAGCTTTCTTCAGTGGCAAGCCTTGAAACTGAAATGGCAGAGGAGGGGCTGATGCTATTAAAAGCAAGAGAATAGGCACATATAGAGGTCTAACTCCAAAATTCTCTGTCAGGGAAAGAAGTCATACAGAGATGAAGGCAATCAGGCAAGCTGGCAGAAAGCCAGGGTACTTTTTTCCCCATCAGAAATCTGCCGAGTTTTGGTAATTTTTATTATTA
>VWYO01006374.1:0-20211 GCA_013400275.1 Rhadina sibilatrix | reverse complement strand
ATCGGGACACACATATAACAAGGGGAACCCTCGAAACAGGTTCTGACAGAGATTGGTCCTGTGAAATATTCACTTACAACCTTCAGGAAAAAGGGTTAGGGTCTGTAATAACTGACAGCTCCAGTGGAGAAAACAACTTTTGGGACAAAACCATGAACTCAGAAAAAACAAGGGGGTACAGAACAGTCCAGCAACCATAAAACTCGAACAAACTGCAACACAGGGGGAATTAACTTTTGGAGTTACCAATATGTGTTTCCTTGTATCTTTATTCTTAGGTAACTTGAATAATTGTAGTTTTAAACCACAACAATTCACAATGAATCTCCAGCATGAGAGAAGAAGCAGCATAATTAAAAACACCTATGTTAATGAATTCCATGTAACATTGTGTGCTGGGCCAACTATAGTAAATGGCTACTTTTCCTAAATTTGATTTCATATTTGCTAGAATATTCCTGTAGTCTAAGCCTTAATATGGATAAAACTGTTTCTCAAACATATTAGCTGCAGCTTTTGACCTGTTTCTCTGATTTAACTTCAAACAGACCATAATAAAGGTATCAGATGATTCTTGCATGCAGTGTTTTAAGGCATGATCACATCAAGCAGAGATCTTTTCACCCTGGGAATGTGTGTATATGTACACATGATTTCTAGTTGAATTGCAGATGACAATGTTTGCAAAGGAAATCATACAAGACTGCAAAGTCATAACTTCCTTTCTTAACACTCTTTTTTTAGAAGCAAGAAAAGGCATTTCTGATTCTTCATACGCAAAAGTAATTAAGAGAGTGTTTAAACTGTAAAAAGTACATTTGCAGTGACAGGGAAGGAAGCAAACAGCAATGCTCCTAATTTTACATGACTGCAAATACTTAACCAGATCAGAGTTGCAGAGTTCATGTTGCTGATTGTTCTGTCATTCCAGCCTGAGGTATACACATATCTCCAATTGTGGGTGTGAAGAAATGTAAATTGATTCATGTTTCTGGCATGCTCATTTCTTGTCCCTCAAGGACTAATCTTGAGTTTACGCTAAAATCTGAAGAACAGTCATGTGGCTAATCTTTGTTTTCAAAAGTGAACAGTAATGAATACATTTTCTGGTTTAGGATTTTACATTTTTTTNTTAAAATCTCTTTGCCTGTTTCTTTTTTTTTTTTTTTTTTTAATCTATCAAGAGTGTTTTGAAGTACGCTTTCTTAGTATTTCTCACAATTCTGTCACTTCTCCCCCATTCCCCCAAATGATTAGACCTATGCAAATTCTTGATGAGTTAGCAATAAATTCAAGAGAATTTGGAATTCTCTGGGCAGATTTTCAGCAAGAAAAGACTCTTGTACTTTATCTTAGGTTCTGGACTCTATTTGATGCCCTTTTTTTACAAGACTATCTCTGTACCTTGCCTCAGAAGCACACAACAGCATATTATGCTGAGATCATTGGCAAAAATACTGGCCCCCAGCTTGGCTTCTAATGTTTCTGAGGAGTCCACTAAAACACATCCTCGAGAGATGATTCTTGGTTTTGTTAAACTCCCTACAGGCAAACCTGCATCCCTTTTTTCTTGTAGAAATTCCCACCTTTTTCTCTTGAAATATTAACTTCCTACACATCGTTGCATCAAATTCCACTGCATTCCAAAGACTAAGAAATGTGGAGCATTTTCCTCACTCACAACAGTGATCATATTTTTGTGTGAAAAATACTTGGTGAGACAACCTGGCATTCTTGCACTGTTACATATTTAGTCCATTTTTAACTTACCTGCATTTTTTTTTCTCATTAAAGACTAATTTGAGCCCTATCTATTACAGAATCTTAACTCTTGCTGAAATGAGATGTTTTCCCGACTCATTTCTTCTTATAATGCTTCTTTTTTTTGAACCCATATTAATATTCTGTTGAGCCATGTTCTGGTTTCCAGATTGATAGTACCTTTCTCTGGATGAAAGATCCATTGTAAATTCTCACTACTTGATACGTGGCTTCATTTTCCAATTCCTTCAGAATTCTGGAATAAAAAGATATCTTTCTCCCTAGTGAAAAAATCCCAACCCAAATCTCTAAATAATTTATTTGTGCTTTTGTTTATGCATTAAAACTTATTATGTGTCTTAAACTCAGGCAAAATACTGATATTTTGAGTCATACTTACTTTACAGCCCTATTTTTTCCCTGTAATTTCCTATGAATAGAACTTTTACCGTTTTACTAATAGTAACAAACTCAGAACAAATATTATCATTTTTGTCTGACTTCCATTTTTTCTAGCATCAGTTTCAGGCAGCCACACATGCTGCTCTGAAGCCACTAAATCTACAAATTCCCTGAATTCTCTTCTCTCTCTCCCTCCTGTGTTTCTTCTTTTTCATTATAGGAATGGAGTGAGTGGGGCAATCTGTGTTTTATTTTCTTTTGACAGGTTTAGCTTAACTTGGCTATGTATGTAGTCTCCTTCTTTTAGTTGAACAAACTATTCAGTATTTTTGATATAATTTAAAATAAAAACCAGATCCTTAGTGCCATTGTTGTCATCTGTGGTAGTAAATTCCTATGAAAATAAATCTCTACAGGTTGATTATTGTTATATCAATTTGGGGAAGAAACAGTGTATGTAACAGGGATGGACATGCATTCCATCTTCCCAGATGATCCTGAGCACACCCAGGATCTGCAGCTCCCCTTTGTCCAGAGTGATGTTGCTACCTTGAGAATTAGCTTTGGGAATTACTGCTACAGTAAACATCACTATGGGTAACTCAGCATTCTGGATGCTGTGCTTTTAGGAAAGTATGAATTTAAGGTAGATGAATATGGAAAAGCCACAAGCTGCTCAGTGCTCTTTCTGCAGATCAGAACTGTCCACTATTCCAGACAGACTGGCAGATTAATCACCAGTTTGTAACAGAGGAATGCTATTCCACAGTATTGAATTCCTCCCTGGAAAAACAGCCTGGCTCAAGAGAATACATTACAATCACTTCTGGCTTCTGTTGTCTCTGTGCATCACTCAGATGTAACTTCTCTGATCCCTAACATCAGGAACTTCTTTATAACTGCTATAATGATGGAAGTTGTATTGTATAATGAGTTGTAGAATGTAAGTAATGCCTCTGGTAAAGATGGTCAAATGGCTGATAGTACTTTATTAAAAGATGGGATTTCCAGATGGGACAGAAGCTTGAAAAAACTATTAATATTTCATAGTCTAAATGAAAGTATTTACTGAGTAAGACTCTGCCAGGGAATGTCCTGGGTGATGTACAAGTTAATATTTTCATTTTGATATAGATGATGGAAGCGAAAGCATAGCAGTGCCAAATGAGGAGGAGTAGCAAGAATCTTGAAGAATTCAAAATAATCTCATCACAATGAAGCCATGTCCCTCCTCAATTTCACATGATACCTGAACACTCATTAACCACCCAGTACAGAGGGCACTTATGTTACAGTGACTATCTTGTCTGTAGTTTTCTAATGAAAATTTCCCACGTGTAAAGTTCAAGCCATGGAGGCTTTTAAGGAACTGTTTTTAATGCAGGGGAACTCAACATTCATCATATCAAGCCTTTTACAAATATTTCCTTTTAGGAAAAGAAGCAGTAATTTTAAAGCTCTTTAGCCTTTAGTTATACAGGGGTGTGCTAATGGGACCTGTAGCATGGTGTAAATTGTATCTGTCTTGTGGCCCTGTGAGATGTTTTATGGAAAAATCCAAAGAGACAAATATTGACTGGATTAGATCTAGAGCAGTATTTCAGCACTCTACACTCCCCAGATGCAAATTAAAGCGCTAATAAGATGAGAAACCTCCAAGTTCCTAAAGATAATTGAAATCTGACCACTGTGAATTCTCAAGGATCTAGTTGTGGTTTAATGGTATGAAAGAGAGCTGCTTTCTCACAAATGAAGAATAAATTCTTACCACAAACTCAGATTTCCTGGTTAGTTTTTTCCAGTCTTGAATAAAAAAACTCTCAAAATTTAAATCTTATGCAGGATGACAGAGTGCCAGGATCTGTCAGGCCTTCCTGCAAATAGCCATTTCTTTTGCTGTTTTGATATACATTAAAAACTGGTTCATGGATTACTTCATACCCTTCTGGTTATAAGAAAGTCAATTTTAAGTGCTTCTAGCCACAAAGTAACTTACTTAATGTTGCAGCTGTGAGAAATTTACTTTATCATACCCACAAGAAGCCTGTCCAAGTGCAATGGTTCTGGCGTTGTGTTCTGGATATATAAGTTTTCTGCCAGAGTAAAGCATATTTTCACTAGATTATGGTAGTTTGTTGTCTTGGTTTGGAAAGACAGGTATCTGCCAGGGAAAACTGGGGTTTCCCATAGAATGCAGAATGTAAACCCCTCACCCCCGCCAAATTATAATTTTGCAATTAAGGGCTTTCAGGCAAAGATTTGGCAATAGGAATAATTGTTCTTTACTAAGAATATTAACAATACAAATGTAGTAGAAAACAAAACCACCCAACCAAGCAAGCAAGCAAACAAACAAACAAGCAATCCTGGAAAACCCTGACAGAGTCAGAGCTACAACCTGACACCCTGTTGGTCAGGGTGATGGAAGCAGTCCAAAAGTAAGCCCTCCCGGAGTAGCAGATGTGGGTCTGTTGAAGTAGAGATGATCCTGTAGCAAAAGGGTCCAGGGGTGGTGAGAAGGGGTCCAGTGATGGTGAGAAGGGTCCAGTCTTCCTCCTGGAAACCGTGTGAAGCCTTGTGTTCCTATGTCTCAGTTTTTTATCCAGGTAGGAATGGTTGGCTCCCCGCACTGGGTGGAGCATCTCACAATAGGATGATGGAATGTGGATGTACTGCTTTGGGGAGGAGAACAGCCTGGGGAGGAGAACAGCTTGGGGAATCTTAATGGCCCATTGTGAAAAGAGATAAGAAACACTGCCCCACCTGGCTTTAACAGTTGGCCCATTATCATCCGCCCCCCCTCCTCCCAGAGTTACAAGAGATAAAGACAAAAAACAACATCTCCCCAGCTACTTTCAACAAATGAAATAGAATACACATTTTTGGTTTCATAACCGAAAACATTTGTTTTCAGATCTTTGTTGGGAAAGCCTGTAGATCTGCTATACTCAGATTCATCACAGCTACCTGTATATGATAAGGAACAAGCCCTATGTGAAGACTTGAACCAGAAAGAGAAATAAACAGAAGGTAGTAATGGGTGGCCACGAGTTAGAGTGTATGTGTGGGTGATGGGGGACTGCAGCACCAGGTTGGGCTACCTAAAAACCAGTGGAGTTGAAGTATTGGCTTGTCTGATAAACAAAGTTAACCAGACTTTCACTGTACAAAGACATCAAAATAAATCCACTCATTCTGAAATTTAGGTATTTAGTGCTGATTGCTCTGAAGTAGCGCAAGGGAAATTAGAAATTCTGTCTTCAGGGCAGGTCTTGAATAATCTTATAACAACATGAAAACAATGAGGGGAAAAAAATTTAAACAGCTGCTTTTGAAATAAATACCATCCATTTTGTGCTGTGAATAAATCAAGGATCACTGTGAAAAAGACAGTATATGATCATATGTTTGAACTCTTATTTTATATTCCTTGTAGCACTACATTAACACTGTGCAGAAACTTGTAATCTAAAGTGCTTTCCTCTTTAATTTCTTTAACGCTTAGCACAGCTCTGAAATATCAGGTCCCTACATGATGGGCAAATAAGGATCCATGGGTGCTGCCCTGTTCACAACACTGAAAACTGTGTCAAAAAAGGACAAATTTTATGGGAAAAGAAGGAATTGCCAAAAGTATCCAAGGAAAATGAAGACAACATGATGCTAAAAAAATACTCAGGAAGGTATAAAAATAATACATTCCATGTTTTGAACCAGTGAAGAAGATCTCTGTATTTTGTGTTGCAGAGTACAGTTGTGTTTTTTTTTTAATCCCAGCTGCCAACTAAGAACCACATAGCTGCTCACTCACACCTGCCATCATAGGGATGAGGGAGAAAATTAGGGGGAAAAAAACAAATGTCATTAATTGAGATGCAGAGAGTTTAACAAATAAAACAAGAGCCACACATGCAGGCAATGCAAAAGAAGGAATCCTTTCACCCCTTCCCATGAGCAGGCAGGTGTTCAGCCATCTCAAGGAAATCTGGGCTCTATCACACCTAACTGTGACTTGAGAAGATAGTTGTCACCACTCTGTGTATCTTCCCCCTCCTTCTTCCTCAGCTTTAAATACTCATGCCATATGGTATGAGGTATCCCTTTAGTCCATTTGGGTTAGCTTTCCTGTCTAAATCCTGTCAAAATCCTTTAGTATCCCCTTCTAAATCCTTGTGCACCCCCAACCTGCATCTGTTGGGGTAGGGTGAGAGGCAGGAAAGGCCTTGGCTCAGTGCAATCCCTGTGCAACAATAACAAAAACATCCCCACTTTATCAACACTTTTTCCAGCAGAAGTCCTAAAACAGCCCCATGCTAGCAACTGTGAGGAAAATTAACTTTATTCCAGCCCAAAGGTGCAGAATAGTCTATTGCATCTCAGTAATAACATAAAATGGGATGAATTGTTACAATACTGTTATCATTTAATAGATAACTGCTCAAATGTCATTGCTTATACACATTTACTGAAACAAATACACCTTGAAATGAAAAGCATGAATCAACAGATCACCCCTCTGCCTTTCAGAGGAAGTGAAATCAGTTCCCTACATGCAGCTGCAGGAACAGAGTACCAAGCAGAGAGTTTAGTATTCAAGCAGCTGCTGTTCTGCTTCTGCCTAAGTGAGAAAACATGACAGTTTCAACAACCTGTTAGTAACTCTCTGCATGTGCTGTGTAATGTATTATGCAAATTCACTCCTTAAACATTAATTTGAGGTCAGTATGGAAAAATGCCAATATTCTTAGATGAGAAACTGTACTTTGATAAGGTTAGCTACTAATTTTTTTAATTCATTATTGCAGCTCATATTAAACAATTTGATCTTGTCACTGCAAATACCAATTTTCTTACACTTTAATCACTTCAGTCTTTATTAAAATTTGTACCAGCCTGTTTGGTCAATAATTGAACAAACAAAAAAGCCTGCACTCAAGTTAACAATGCCATTTTCTTCCTTATGTAACTGCTACCAAATAGTGGCTAGCTGGGCTCGTTGCTGGGCTGAATGCCCAGACTTCTCAGGAATGAGAGCAAAACAATGCTGCATAGGCTGAGGCCAAGCAGTGTTATGAAGACTTGGATTTGAAATGGCACACTACATTTACATATTTGGAAAACAGCAAGCATGATTATCTCTGCCGAGATCTGATTGTGACTAAACTGGTAGCTAAGGTGAGGTGATTTTCTGGAACAGATATAAGCTTGTAGTTTGGCTGCTTATAGTGGACTGATGGGTGTTGAAAGATTGAAGTCAGAATGTGCTCATATCGCAGTGCCTTTCAGTTGGCTTTCACCATAACCTTTCAGTTATGCGGTATTGCACATGAACAAATTCTGCCTGGAGGGCCTGATTAGTTTGCAATCAAGTTAATTGATTAAGAAACACACTGTTAGTATGCTAGAAGACTAAAACCACCATGAAAGAGCAATGTGCATTTTTCAAAAATTTTGGTAGCTGCATTGCTAGCAGACTGTACAATATTGCCACTAGACTGATAACACTTAATTGATATTTGATATTTGCAGTATGGTTGGGGTGGGATTTTTGCCATACTGTCTTTAGCAGATCTGTTAACATATGAATCTAATGCACCAATCTAATCTTAGTTAAGGAAACATTTCCTTGTTCATGGGGAGGCAGACTAGAGGATCCTCTAGGAGCACTATAGGAAAATAGAGGAACACTACAGGAAAATACAGGAACACTACAGTAATATGAAACCATTTTCCAGTTTTAGGAGAGATATGTCATGAATGAAGGAAGTAAACGCCAGCATTCTTACGCTGTGTTTATCCTGCTGTGCAAAGATTTGAGGGCTCAGAGAGTGATGGTGATTTAATGGCTGTTGAGGAAGAAAAAGGGATATTCATCTCATACAAAACATTTGTCAGCAAACTTTGGCATGTGATATGGCCAGTCATAAACACTGGTCATTTACTCCTGAATAAGCCCCCATCCATCCAGAGCCTGCTTCTCCACAGAATGACAGAATTATTAAAGCACAGGATGCTGCCATGCAGATGATAAGTAAGAGCCTTGTGCAGTCAGAAGAGTTAATTTTCAGTGAAAATCCTCCATAAAGGTCGTAATTTCAGTCTGTGTGCAGTTTATGGCAGAATAAATGCTGAACATTTCTAGTTGTGAATGCTCAGATACTGTATTTACTTTTAAAAACAAAGGCTGCCTTTGCAAACTATGCGTGCACTTAAGTTGCACTCCTTCTTTATCCTTTATCCATATGGGTCTTCACAAGGCAGAACTCAACTAACAACTCTTCCAGTCTCAATATCTTTCTCCAACCTCATATTTTGTTTCCTTTTTTTTCTTTGCCACCCCAGTCTTCCTTGCTGACCCTTCTTCTGCATTTCATTTCAAATGCCAATGAAATTTCATCTCATTGTATTGCAGTGAAATACAATTTTCATTGTATTTCTAATTAGTTTTTTCCACCACCATGTTTTTCTGGTATATATTTCTCTCTTCTGTCCTCTCTACCCTAGTTGCTAATCTCATTCTGAGGAGATGTATATCTGAAATTTTTCAGACTGTTTCACTGAAGGCAGACAACTTAAAATCTTTCCATTTCAGTGGTTAAACTTGTCAAAACTAAAGCAATTATAAATGGGTTTTGTTGGCTATATCCTTAGAATCCAGCAGTATTTGCATTAAAAGATGAAAATTGAAATGCAGTTCTTGGGTACATAAGACAGGGTTAGTGTGCTTGCATGACAAAATACAAATACTGAAATTCAGTAACAGTTATAATTAACCAGGAGGGTCTCAGAGATTCTGAATTATGAACAGAAATATTCTTCTAAATTATCCAAAAAGTATACAGAGCCCTAACAAGATGTGAATGTTTCAGGTTGACACTGGGCAGAAACACCAATTTAGTGTAGTGGTTTTGTTTTGACAGATTGAGATTTCCCAGAAAATGCACCAGTAAATATAGTGGGTTGAGTGCTGGCTAAACAGCAATGCACTTACTAGAATTATTTACTCCTCCTGTGAGTTAGGATTAGGATAAGAGCAAAGCAGGCTCAAACTTTTCGGGTATAATGAAAATTTTATTTAAACGGAATTGAAAGAAAAGGAAAAAAAAAGAATCAGAATAAAATCCTTTTCCTCCCCCCACAACCTTATTTTCTTTTCCACTGACAATGCACAGAGACAAAACCTGGGACTTCGGTCAGTTTATCACCTCTAAAATAGTCTTTCATCAGTTCTCTTAGGGAGAGGAGTCTTTGACATGTCATGGAGATTTCTTCACAGGAAAAGAGTTCCCTCGTGGCCTCAATTACCACGAATAGCAGCCTCATGGAAATCTGCAATCGTGAAGTCCCTCCCATCTCTTGCAGCTTTCACACAACTGCGTTAATGGGCCATGTCAAACTTATGAGGTATTATTTTAAGGATGAGATGTTCAAAAGTAAAGGTTCTCTTCATCTATCTCTGAGATCATCTTCATCTCTGGGAACAGAGATGATCTTCTTTCCATGGGGATGAAGGGTCTTCATCACTCTCATCTCTCTCTCTCTGTTCAAGCTTCTCATGAGATCACAGCTACTTCAACATTTACTTGCTTCGACATGAACGCCTTTGCTCATGTCTGCAATTTGAACACTCCATCTCCCCAAATTTCTTTCATGAATTAAGGGGATATTCTAGTGTATTACAGTCCATGACCAAGGCCTTGCAAAAGAGTTTAGCCTAAGACTAAGGCATCGCCTCATTCTCCTCTCATCTGGGACTTGACTCCTTCTTTACTGACCTTGGTGTCTTCATGTTGTCTCTCTATGTGTCTTCACTCTGTCCTTTTCTCTCACATGAGAGAGGATGAGTGTTCTGCAAGTTTCATCTGTGTAATGGAAGAATTAATATCTTGCCTGGGGCCTGTAGATGATCAAGATGGTCGGCGGTGGCCAAAGCAGTCACGGTGATATGGAGGCTCAGGCTGCGCTGGGGCTGTGCCAGGATCTCAGCGGGCCTGGCCAGTATGGCAGCAGCTGCTCTGGCAGCAGGGCTGCTCCCAGGCCCATCCTGTGTTTAATTCCAGCCACAGCCCGGCCTGACCACCCTGCAGGGGAGGGAACCACCCCAGGACAAGATGTTAACAGCCCCTGGGGCCTGGCCCAGCCAGGACAGGGCCCCTCGGCCTCCCCTCCCCCTGCCTGGCAGCCGCTGGGGCCAGGTCCGGCTGGGATGGGGCCCAGGGGCTCCCCGGGAAGGGTCCGGTCCCTCAGCAGGGCCTGCCCAGCCCGGCCCAGCTGCACAGAGGCACCAGCCCGGCCGGTTACCTGCCCCCAGGCTGCAAGAAGAAGAGACTCTTCCAGGTGTTTGTTCATCTTAAAATGTGAATCTCACACAGTCATATTCAGCTCTTTAATTGGTTTAACAGATTGTCAGTATTCAAACCAGCCACTGATTGGTTTCTCGGGCATGGAGGAAGCTGTAGCACCTTCTCTTAGAGAAATCACTTCCGTGAGTGGCTTCTTCCCTCCTCATCAAATGTCAATCAATGCAAAACCAGCACACAAGTTTTGCTGGAATATTTAGTGAGGCGAAGCACAAAGGCCCCGATCTTTCTGTGTTCAAACCCAATTTCATACTTTGCACTGCATCTCTTTTATTATATTTGTTCAGATCTGTCTAGT
Source organism: Rhadina sibilatrix (assembly GCA_013400275.1). Classification (NCBI taxonomy): domain Eukaryota; kingdom Metazoa; phylum Chordata; class Aves; order Passeriformes; family Phylloscopidae; genus Rhadina; species Rhadina sibilatrix. Next base: position 9,390 of record VWYO01006374.1, on the reverse strand, counting down.
GTATCATTTAAAACAAAATTCTGTTAACATTTTAACATTTGGTTTCCTGTATCTCTCCACATGCTCTCACATATTTGCAATGCAGTGTCTGTCCTTGTGCTGTGGATCTTTGTGATGCAAGCTGACTGTAAATTTAAATGTTTGATGCATCTGAAGTTCTGATAGGTCAACACTTGTTTCCATCTTGAAATGGGGTTATGTGTTTGATGTATCAGAAGTTTGCATTATAAGCATCTAAAAAGAAGTAATCTTGAAATACAAATTTTCTTTGAGGAATTGTGAGGGGAAAATAAACATAATCATAGAAAATTCACTACCTGTTCTATTTGTCTTTGCATTTGGTTTTGAGAACCAGTGAGAGTTACAAGCCATCCATATCACATTTTAATAAAAACCCAAACAACTTGTAAATAAAATCACTTATCAAGATTAGAGAGTTGTAGTGATCATGTAAGAAACTTAAGGAAAATATGAAAAGGACTGTACTGAGAAACTACTCTTTGAGAAATTTATGTTTTGGATTACCTCCCTGAAAGTTAAACTTTTTTTTCCCCCTAAAATTATTTAATAAAAATGAGTAATACATTAGAGGTAAATAGAGTTCTTTCAAACATTTCTCTCCATTCTAAACAAATAAGAATATTTTCATGTTTTCCTTAGATGCTTGGGAATAATATGGACCTAATTTTCCTATGTTAATTGAACTTTAATTTTTCAATATACTTGTATACATCCGGAATAATTTATGTTACTGTTCATTTACTTCTGTAGAGGCAAAAATACATGTGTATACAAATTTGTTATTTTGAGATGTAGGGTGCACTTTTTCAGATAACGATTCCCAGTTTGAGGAGAACAAGCTTTCTGTTTTCAATTTTGCATGTGGAATGTGGTACACACTGTAAAACTGCTGATCAATATTTGATGAATACTAATTTTCAGTTAAGTAATTTTGTATGTGAAAGAAAATTTTTTGTTATTTTTTTTAGTTTGTTGGTTGGCTGCTTGCTTGCTTGGTTATTTGGATTTTTTTTAGTTTTCTTTTTTGAATTTCTCAAAAGCACCAGTTTCACTAACACAAATATTTAAGGAAACTTTAAAAAATAAACTTGAATATTACAATAGAACTAATTTCAATCTGCAAAAGTAGCGCCTGTATGTTGAGTAAAATTCAGGTGTGTAATTAAAAGTTTACAGAGGTAATGATTATTGATAAAAGTTGTTCCATTAGAAAAGAGAAGCTATAATGTCTGCAATAGTCATGAGCAAAACAATACGAAATTAAGGGCTTTAAAAGTCTGCTAATCAGAAGCTATTAACTCAACATTCTCACCAATAATTCCGGATAATGGATGTCTGAAAATCTTGTAATTTGTCAGGGGCCAATATGAAAAGAAACAGGAATTTTTTTAAAATAAATTGGCTTGTAATGAACCATATGATCTGTTTTCCTTGGATATGCAGTTGGCTTCAATAAATCTGTCCTTTGAAAATCCCTGAGCTCCCTCAGACTATCAATCTACTACTACTTTAGAGACTTCAGACTTAACATTTCCTCGAAACAGACTTTGTAAAGTCAGAGGACTTTTCATCTGCCAATAAATATAAGTCAGCAGATGCTGTGGAATGATTATTTAGCAGAAGTTTCTAAGGACCAATGTTTATATTCTGATATTAGATATACAAAATATTTAATAGAATCATGTATTTTCATGGCTTACATTATGCACTCTTTTGAATTGCTACTTTCTCATGTTAGGATATTTTAATAAATAATTTAATAGATAATTATATCATTATATAGATCTATATATGAATTGTATGTTCCAATATACACAATATGAATGTAATATATAGAAATGTAAATATATATAGTTATATGTATTTTCAGAGGCTGGAAAGACGTCCAGCAGAAAAGGACCTGGGGGTTCTGGAGGACAACAGCTGAGCATGAGTCAGCTGTGCCCAGGTGGCCAAGAAGGCCAAGAGCACCTGGCCTGTGTAAACAACAGTGGGACAGCAGGGGCCAGGCAGCGACCATCCCCTTGTACTGGCATTTGTGACCACTTGGCACTGGTGAGGCCACACCTCAAGTGCTCTGTCCAGTTCTGGGCCCTTCAATTCAGGAAGGACTTTGAGGGGCTGGAGCATGTCCAGAGAAGGCAACAGAGCTGGAGAAAGATCTGGAGCACAAGCCTGATGAGGAGCAGCTGAGGAAGCTGGGGGTGTTCGGTGTGGATTAAAGGAGGCTCAAGAGAGACCTTTCTCTCTTCCATCCCAGAGAGGTGGGTGTAGTGGGGTGAGGGTCAGGCTCCTCTCCCACACAGCCAGCAACAGGACAAGAGGAAACAGCCTCAAGTTGCACCAGGGGAGGTTTAGATTAGAAATTAGGGAAAATCTTTCACTGAAGTGTTACCAAGCACTGGAAGAGGTTGCCCATGGAAGGCATGGAGTGATGGAAAGTGATGGAAAAACCATCCTGGAAGAGTTGAAAAACTGTGGTGCTCAGGGATGGTTTACCATATCACTAACCATATGGTTTAGTGATGGATGTGGCAGTGCTGGATTAATTTTTGGACTTGAGGATCTTGGAGGTCTTTTCCAAACTAAATGATTTTGTGATTATGTGGTATATAAACACTACTCTTTAGGGCTAACTAGAACCTTTTCTTAGTACTTTTCCTATCTTTCTCACACCAGAAAAATCTCTAGACAGTGTTTGAAAGATTTTAATCTTAACATCTCAACAGAGATAATATAGCCTACTATTATAGACTTCAGCTTGGTCCTCAAAATCACATCAGTGACTTTTTTAACCTGTAAGATTGAATACCATTTCTATCACACTTACATGGGATTTAAACAGAAGTATATACTGCTAGTTCAACACACAGGATGTGAAATTTAAAACTTAAGGGAATATTCTCAAACTGTAAGGTTAACAGTATGGAAAACCACGGAATTACATCATCACTGCAGTTATAAAGTCCCATGCTTTTACTTTCAAAACTATCTGTATGAGTAAATGAGTAGGTGACAAATTTATTTACATAAAGTCTTCTTCATTTCTCACTGTCACAGACACCAAATCAATGTTAGAGGAGACGGAGCTGACTACATGTTTCCTATCAACTTCATAATTCAGTTTATTGTAAATCCCATTTAAAATAATGGCATGTTCTACCTGAAATTTATCTTTCCCCCCCACATCTCCATCCAAAACACATACATCAATATTGCCTGCTGTTTTTGAATTTAGTCCTACAGCTGAAATTTGTCTAAAAAAAAATCGGGGTTTTTTTTTATCAGATCAATTCTCTGCCACTTGAATTATCATTCTGGAATGTTCACTTTCTTTTCTTTGAAAGAACAGTATTTTAATAGTGCTGCAGGAAATAATGGACAACCGCTGTTGTTTTCAACATTTTGGGTAATGGAACAACATAGTAACTAGTTTCTGAGGGGAACATCTTTTAACATTTGACTGAAGTATTGTAGAAAATACTTTTTAGTAAATAAAATATAATGACTGTATGGTATTTAATCAAAAAGCACTAATTATCAAGGTCCTGAGAATACTACATCAAACTGACTTTTCTTGAATAGTAACAAAGGAAAAAGAGGTTGGGGTTTTTTCCTCCAAGTATCATAATATTGTAACAATTGTTTTTGTTCTGATTTGGAAAAAATGAACACTTAATTTTGAAACAAGGTGGGTTTTGTAAAAAAAAAATTAAAGTTAGCAAGTTTAATTTTATGTGGTAATTCACAATGTAAAGTAAAAATATAATAAATATAAAATTTCAAAGCAAGAAAAATAGCATTCTCAATAAGACATTTTCCCAAAATTGGGATATTTTGACCTTTTCAGATTCTTTCAATTAACTGAAAAATCATATTACCTTAAAAAGATAAATATCAAAAATTCTACAATTAGAAATCAAATTATATATTTTAAATTGTCCATCTGTGAAGACATCATGAAGTGTTACAAATATGTTACAAGGATTGTAATAGACAATCTGATAGTACAAGATTACTTCTGTGTGATTGAGCAACTTCATTATGGTAATATTAAATTAATATTTCTAATATAAAATCTATTTTTTGACAGAATAAGTAAATGCATTTCTGCTAATCTTTTTATTTTGGAGTAAACCACATAAAGTAAAAGGAAATTCCAGGTATGAGTGCAGTAATTGTTACTTAAACTTTGCTCTGTAAAGCATGGTGACCATGTTAGAATTACAGTATATGAAAAGTCCAGTGCTTTATGTGTCCAGTGTCTTTTGTCCTCCCCTTTTTATCAGATCAATTCTGATAAAAGTGCTTGTGTCTTCCCCTTAAAAACAATTATAATAACTACCTAAAAGACTACCATATTGAGATTTTTCCTGAAGAGTTACAGCAGGCCAGTCCCGAATTTAATTGCTTTTGTAAATGTTAGCTGCTATAGGAAATTGGGATTTTAATTTACTGAGGAAAATAACTACTCAACCATGCAGTGTTTCTGACATGGACTTAATCCTGGTATGATTCAGTAGCTGGTACGCTCATTGTAATTCACTGAAAGGTGCCTCATTTGATGTTGAGGCTGCAACTAAAAAGGTAATTCTCTTTTGGGTGCTTCCCTAGGTTTGGGAGAGAATCAACATAGCTAAAAGGTCAATATCACTGAAAATTATGACTTCTCCAATGGCAGAATGAACTTTTACACTGTGATCTCTGCACAAAATATTCGTTCTGATAAATGTATCTTACTCTGATAGAAGATTTACCTTTGAATAGTCTTGTAGAGCTGCTTGGTCTTTGATGCTGGCCAACCCCAGAAAACAAATTGAACTTGAAGTGTGTCATAGAATTCTCCTATTTCAGCTCAGGCAGTTACAGAATACTGCAGATTTCAATCATAACATCACTGTGAAATTGGAAGTGTGGGGTTTTAGTATGTCTGTTGTTCCTCTAGCTAGAATGTTCACATTATATACAAGATGAGGTTAATGTCCAGAGTGACAACACTGCAAATTGAGTCCAGTTTGTGAATGTTGTGTCCCACTTTTTATCACCTTTGGTTTGTTTTGGTTTGGGTTTCTTCCATCAATAGATGTAAGCAGATGGGATTTCTTAATGTACTTGTGCTTTATCAATAACTGTATAAAATAACTCTGAAGTTAAGCATCTTAAATTATTATTACTTATAAATTATATTGCGTACCTCATGCTTTCTCGGAAATATATGCCTTGACTTTAAATTCAGTATTTGTGGTTGTGTCTTTAATTTCTCTATATTTAGAAAAATAGTTACAAAATTTGAATTTATGAACACCTGATTTTGACAAAGGGACAAAGGGACTTGTTTTACAGCAAGAATACACTAGGTTAAATCATGTGGCAGAGTGGAGTAAACCATTGAATAGGGTTATTCTGAATGTATATTTGTTTAACTGAAAAGATAGCTTATATCTAATTTTTTAAGAGAATGTGATAATTTTTGCATTACTGAATCTTTTTTCCTTTTACTGAATAAATCTGAGTTGGTAGTTCACCATATATGTATCAATAGGTATTTTACTCTTGTACTATGTTGAATTTTCTTTGATTTTCACGACAGCACCATACCCAGTGAGAAAAACTCTTATAACGTCTTTTAAAACATGAATCTAGTGTTTCTGAATAGATCAATATTCCTAGAGGCTGGAATGTTCTCTTTGTTCACTGAAAACACTCAAACAAATGCAGGAAAAGTTTGAATTTTTGTCTGGCTTCCTTGTGCAATTAAAGAAATGTCTGAAACTGCAATCTCTAAATAAGAGTATTTCATGTTTATTGAGATTTAGGAGTGAGAGCTGAATCTACCAAAAAAAGTGTATTTATTTGGCCTGGATATGTGGTAATTCATTTCTGTTCAGGCTGCTAAGCAGCCATCTCATGGAAAAAATCTATTAATTATCACTGAATTAAGCTAAATTTGAATAATTAAATGCTGATGCAAAATATCCAGTCTCATGACTCATTCATTTTCTATTTATTAAAGCCTAGACACGGATAATCCAGGATTTTTTTAAAAGCAGTATTACAAGTAAACTCTTTTCATTATTTTATTAACATTTGTCTGTTTAGATTAAAAGTTAAGCTCCAGAAGATTTCACATTTATATGCTGTACAAACATGCAGAAAAAACCCCAATGTTTTTATGTGATTTTGCAGCCTGTACTGTTTTTAAGATTTGTTCAATATCAAAAAATTATTTAGTTCAAATGGGACATCTGTGGGTGCCATCTAGCCAATGCAAAGCAGGGATAACTTCCAAGCTGGAGAATGTTGTTCTGGACTTTATGTAACAGAATTTTGAAAAGCATTGCAGGTTCTACAACCTCTCTGAGCAATGTGTCCCTGCACTTACCAAAGTTTTCTGTGGAAAACCTTTCCCTTGGTTTGCACTTTGATTATTGCAGATTTTGCCTATTGCTTGTGCTCCTCGGATCAGAGTTTGCCTCTGTAACATCCTGCTCTCTATTAAGTAGCTGATAAAATCAATCACAGATTATTCTTCTCTAGGCTTCCTCAGCATCTTGGTAACTCAGATACTGATCATTAAGGTCAAAATCACAGAGTTGAACTAAGTGGATTCTACTCGATATCTTGGTTTTGGCATTTTTTGTGGGGTTTTTGTGGTTTGTTGTTGTTGTTGCTGGGTTTTGGGGCTTGTTTGGTTTTTTATTTGTTTGGTTTGTTTTGTTTTTTTGTAATGCAGACAAATAGCTTTTTAAACTTAGCCTGAAAATCTCAGGCTTTTTTTCTGGTTTGAATAATTTCTTGAGCTAGTATCTAGCAACACTGTAAATGGCTAACAGGATAGGAGGAGAGAAATAGCTAAAATATTTTCACAGCTAAAGAAACTCTGTGTGCATCAAAGGGGAAAATATTGAATCATTTTAAAGAATTCTCTCTTGTCTCCTGATGTAATTTTAAATTATCTCATTTATTGTCTGTGGTTTTAATGTGACATTTTAAAAATAAAGAAAAGGAAAAACCAATGTTCAGATTTTAAATGAAATCATACTTGCATAATCTATGGAAAAAAAACTAGAAGATCTGTTATTCTAAAGACAGCACTAATCCTGTATCTATTTGTAGAGAGCTGCTATCCATAAATGTGTGTGCAATAGATAGTCTAATTGTTTTATTCAGATTTGCAGGATATGTATTCTCTTTCTTGGTGACAGCAAACTTCATCTTGCATCCTATTCACTGTTTTTCTTGAAGATTGGCACTGTGTATCCTTCACAGAAGCATCTGTTTGCATTAAACATTTCTTGCTTTTTCCCTGTGACAAGTGATTTATGTCATGTTTGACAGTGCTTGTTTGTGTCATGTCAATGCTGCCCAAAATATTTTTCTTATAATTTAGTAGTGTTTGAAGACTTGTAATTTTTACATCCATTACTTAACCCTTAGATTACTAGCATTGTCCAAACAGGCAGCCAAGAAACTTCTTACAAGGATCTGAAATCTTTTAAGCCTGTGTTAAGCATATTCTCTGATCATCTATATGTCTGCATGCCACTGGTGACTGCTTGTGTCCTTTTCTATTCAGAAATAATTGATGGTGTTTCTGCTGTAGAAAAGAAAGCTGAAGATGAAATATCTTTACAGAGATATTTTAAAATAAATATGCATGTAGAGTGATGGCAGAATAATGTCTGATGTTTGGTATATTTTCTTGTAATACAAAGTCAAAGCATATGCCATATAAAACAGCTTACCTTTATAAATTCCAGAGTTGAGTATCTTTCTGTATTTTTACTAGGGTTTTTTCTTGTTTTGTTTTTGTTTGTAAAGTTTTTAATTTCAGATAGTTCCCAATCCCTGAGATTAAGTGAATCTCCCATTCTTGCTTTTTTTTTTTCTCCTACGGACATGCATATTTTTTGTCCAAATTGTTATGAATAAACAGGGCAGGAGATGATTATTAACTCCTTAAATGCCTTTATTAAAAGCAGAAAGCTCAAGGGATTGCCTATGCCACTGCTGCTCCCTCAAACAGTGCCGAGAAGGAGTCCTGGAGTCCCGAGTCAATTCTGCTGCTCATGGTGCGAAACCGGGAGCTCGGGAAATTCCCAAGACCTCATTAGGCTCATTTTAGTCCAGGGGTGTCTTGCTTTCCGAGTGCCTTAAGTTATGGTGACCAAATGAAAAGCTTCCACAGATAGCTTAATGTTTTACCAGCCGGGTGATGTCCTTTGTATGTCTGGATTTTGTGCTGACTCGTTGCTGGGGGTTTTTGGTGTTAATTGTACTAAACATTCTGGCAAGGCTTCATGGGGGTCTTTGCGATTTTCATAATAGGCGTCGGTTTCGGCTTGACGAGCAGACAGGGTCGGCAGGCAGCAGGAAGTCAGGCAGGGAGCAGGGAGCAGGGAGCAGGAGGAGGGGCAGAAAGAGAGCAGGCAGGGAGCAGCAGAACCTCGGCAACAGATAAGGGCATACAAAACTGGGACTTGGATTACAACAAACTATTCAAGATAACAATATGCATAACTATCAACAAATCATTCAATGTATGTCTAGGAGCTTTTAACACTTTTAAAGTAATTTGAAGAACATTCAACATACAACTAGGAGTTATGGGGTTCCACCCACATCACAAATTGGGTGCAAATATAGTCACACCACAATTCCAGATAAGAAAATAGTCCACAAATATGAAAGAACAGTCTGGCAATAAAGGTATAAATGTCTATTGTCTGAGGTAATGGGGATACCTGGTTTTGCTTATTGTAACACTTTAGCCACAATGCAAACCCCTATCTTTCTTGTTCTTTTAACTTTCCTTACTTTTTTGTTTTTGTAGTACCTTTTGCACTAGGTTATGCTTCTTTTTTTTTCTCTTCCTTTTCTCTTCTTTCCCCAGCATTCCCTCTTTCCAATTGTATGCTCATCCTTACCATATGTAGCCAAAGGAACAGCACAAGCCCTTGACCTCCTGGCTTTTCTCACATAATCAAATATCTACTTGTCTCCTACATAAAACATCATTGCCATGCATTCTTTTTTTAACACTCCTGAAACAGAGTGCACAAAACCACAAATTGTGTTTTCCCTGAGTATGTCAGGACATCTAAGAGTGCTTTTATTAAGAAATGTGATGCAGCTTTTTTCTTTTTCTTTTTCTTTTCCTTTTTTTTTTTTTTTTTGACTTTTAAGATTGTGTTCTGTGGTATAGTACACAAATAAATAAAAAAAGATGCTATCTACTCATTCCAAGATAATGCTTACTTTACTGGGTTAACCTTTAATTTAATTACTTGGTTTACTTATTTTTGTGGTTGACCTCTTCTGGATTGGATGTACATATCCCTCTTGAGTTATTCTGGCTGGTGGTGGGGT
>VWYO01006373.1:67491-138607 GCA_013400275.1 Rhadina sibilatrix | reverse complement strand
CTATCGACGGCACGGAGACCCAGACCATCGACGACCTGAGCCGCCTCACCAAGATTGAGTGCCTGCGGGAGAAGATCGAGGAGACCTTCCGCGTGAGCCCCGACCGCCAGCGGCTCTTCTACCGGGGCAAGCAGGTGAGGCGGGAACTCCCCTATCCAGGCGGACCCTCAGGGGTCGCCCCTAATTCCGGGCCCTTCTCTTTGTGCGGCTCAGGGGTCCCCGTCTCCACCCATGTGTTGTTCCATGAGGTCCCGCTTTTGTTTACTCGCGGGTCTGGGGGGAAGGGACGGCAGCGGGGAGTCCGCCCTGACAGAATGGTCTGGGAGCTCCGTTTTCCCCGATGAAGTAAAAACACCAGGGAGTAAAACCCCCTCTCCGGTTCCTGGTAAGACCCCTTTGTGTGTTTGTTTTCCCACCTGAGGGGCGGGAGGCTCCTCCCTCGGCTCCCGCCTTCATCCTGCCCAAGTGACAGGGTAGCCGGAGGGATGCGGGGGGAAGGAGGGAGCTACCCTGCTCATCTCCGCGCCGCCGCAGCCCGGCCGGGCAGGCGGCAAGCGGGCCGACCGCAAGCGGTTTCCAAGGAAAACACCGCCCCGGGTCCGCACGTGGCGGGGTGGGGAAAGGCGGTGGCACGGGGTTAATTGGCGCGGACAGAAGTTGTGATGCCACGGTGTCCTCGACTTGTGAGTCTCGGCGTGTCCCGCTCGGGATAAGGGCGACTGCTGGCTGTGCAGCGAGGCGCTTCATCCCCACCACGGGAAGCCGCTATGGCAGGGGTGACTGGCTGGAAGTGTTCCGTGAGATAGTACCTCCCCTCCCCTGGGGTAATGGAAAGATTTTGTTCCGAATAGGTCGCCTCCGGCCGTAACTTCGCTGATGGGTGTGTAACCTTTGAAGCCTCGTTACGTAAACTACGAGGTGTGCGCGGTGCTCGAGTAGTGAAAGTGAAGCGTAGCTATTACCTGACGCGGAAGACACTGACTGTGTGGTATATTTGAGGGAAAGTGACTACGAAGATACACCTTACAGCAGATGAGTGTTGAAGCGTTCACCTAAGCTGAGTAATGCAGGACAGTGACATTTCTTTATCAAAAGAGCTAAAGTGTGTACTTTTACAAATACGTGGAAAAAAACTTAAAAGATAGAAATTTTACTGTTGACCAGGAGGCAAGCATTAGTGGCTAGATGCTAAGGCTAGATTTTGAACCAAAAGCAAATGACTAGATTTTTGTGTTCTACAGATTGGTGACAGTGAGCGCTTCTGAGGGCTAGTCTCTAAGGAACATTATGTACAAATATGAGTTTTTCTGAAGGAGCCAAATCAAGGAACGTGAGTCTTGGAGTTGTGTAACCTGCTTAGCTTAGTGTTCTGTGTTAGCGCACTTCTTTGGGTGTAGATGTTTATGTGGGACAAACCTGAGGTTTTAACCCCAAATTCTTTATCTGAGAAGCAGGGAAGATGAGCCTGTAGTGAGTTGTGCTTTTCTGTGTAGTTTGACAGTGGCCAGACCAATTAGTTGTGAACATTTTAGGTCACAGGTGTCTTGCTTGAGAAAATGAGATAGTGAATTATTATAGCTGAAGTTGCCTACATGAGCAGCATTTGTGAGTTTGGTACTTAGTATTTCCAGTTTAGGACACAGTTGGGATCATGTTCAGTAAGGAGCTAGGGAATTGTTTTTTTATAGTTTCACTCCCCATAAATGTTAATTTTCTTATAATTACCGTAATTAATTCTAAAGTTTGCTTCTTGATTATGGGTTGCTTTTCTGTTTCCATGGTGCTCATAAGAAAAAAGGTCAGAAGAGTTGTTCTTGCACCAGTAAAACTGAATATTGAGAACATGAAACTAAATAATTTGATTCCTTAGGGCTGTGATAAAATAATATTTATTACAATATTAAGAATAAAAACAGGTCACTCCAGTTAAATATGATATGAAGAGAAAGCAGTATACTGAGGTGAAAACTTAAAACCTCCCTGAATATTGCTGTATATGTTGTAAAAATACTATTTAGGCAAAATCCTTCTGTTATTTTATCTGGTTACTGCTCACTATGGTTAAATCTGTACAGTCTGCTAGTAGAACTGTGATCCTGCTACTGAATACCGCTTACTGTAGTCTCCCTGGGAACTTCTGGAAATCCTTGGATCTTGTAAGTGACGGGGGAAGCCTGACTAATGTCCTTCTAAAAATGGGAGGTATATGGGGTTATAAGGATGTAGAAACCTAAGTGAGACATTGTTTATGGGCTGAATTTCAACAGCATTGTGTTCTTAGCTTGCAGTGGAGAACAATTTCAACTAAGATTTTGAGGGTTTTTTAAAAATTATTTATTTTTATTAGTATTTATATTGTAGGTTTTTTTGCAGTGTCTGTGTCCAGTTAATGTAGTTAGTTTGCTATTCTGTAGTTTGGTGCTGTCTGATCTTCAAATGCAAGAACTTAAGTGGTCAGTTTTTCTCATGTCTGTTTTTAAAGGTTAAAAACCTCTAGAACTACTGGTGGAAGCCTAGTGTTGTCATTGATGTAGTGCTTTGTATTTCTGTTGTGTTGGGTTTGTTTTTTTTTTTTTTTTTCCTTTTAAATGCCGGGAATAGGCCTNTTTTACCTTCTAAATGCCGGGAATAGCACTACTTTGTTGAATAGATTGACATCTTTTCTTTTACTGCCAGAAAGACCTACCTTTCACAAGTGACACCGAAGATTGACCAAGATAGTTTTACTCTACATGTACAGGATATCCTGTGCTCTCTTGGGCTCCACATTTCTGCAGAGCTGAATGACTCTACTAGCCACAGAAGTAGAGCAGAAAGCATATTCTAGATTGACTTTCAGAAAATGTTCTTTTTAATTCTTAAGTCTGCAGTTAGCCAGAGAAGTCTACTGAACATAAAGACCTGCAGTGATGTCTCTTGGCTTCCCTCTTTAAGATGGTGGATCATTATCTAGAAGGATTTTGCTATGGGGCCACAAATATTTCCTTATTCTCGAATAAAACATATTTTAACCACTATAGACTATTCACATCTAATATTTTTCTGTGTTATATGTTAACTCTAAGTAAACTTGTTCTTAGAAAAATTCAGAAAAGTCAGATGACAATCTGATTTCCAGCAGCATATTCTCTCTTCTAATTGGAAAGCATGTCAGGCTGTTCTTGAGAATAGAAATTCCCAGTTTACTTACGAAAGTGAAGGAGATATCTTGGCATTTTGACCTACAAGAGCAGATTTTCTGTACAACCAAGTTACAGTCATTGTGGGACTTCTGGTTTCTTTCACTTACAATGCTGGAAAAGTAGAGCAGTAAAAAAACACGGAAGTTTAAATTTGAAAACAGAGAGCCTAAGTTTTTCTGTAAGACTGTAAGAGTATTACTACCTACTTATGTTTTGCTTGTAACTAAACATGCACACTCTTATATTTCAGCAATATGTACTGTTTGTGGAAGATAAGAACTAATGTCTTTTGTTGGCTTCTCTCATCATCCCATATTACTCTGCTGGAATTTGAATTCAGTGAAAATCTGTAGATGACTGCTATTAAAAAACCCCATTATTTCAGTATCTTTTCCATAGTGCTTACCAAAGTAGAGGAAAAAGACATTGGAGCCCAAAGGTTTCTTTGCCAATATGTGTAGGAGTCAGTGACTGAAATGACTTCTGAGATCATTAATTTTGCTGGTGAGGAAACCGCTCCTAACCTGTTTCATGGGAGACTGAAGTCAGCAGGAGGTGGTGAGAATATTGAAGCTATTTATTTACTTGAGGTGAAAATTGCTGCAAATCAGGCCTACTTCACTAGAAGAAAAATGGCTCTGCTTTTGTGCACTAAGAAGTATGGTAGTACGCATCATGTTACTTAGCTGTGCAAGTTGAGGATTTAAATTCTAGTTTGTCAGACCCATGCTGTCGAAGTATTTAGGGTTTTGTTTCTGTAAAATTTAACTGAAACTGTAGAGGGCTACGAAGAGTGGAGGAGCTTTAGCTTTGCATGAAAATATGCTTGTGGTAAAGTAACTTCAGTAAAACACACAGTTAAAAATCTGGCAATAGGTCATGCCTTTATTGTACAAGACCTCCAGCTTCTGGGTGACCTGGGCTGGCATAGCCAGTAGTGGGTGGAATCTCATGTGAGTTTTAGCTTCCAAACTTCAGGTTTGTATACTGTATGTTTTAAGTCCTTCTTAATAATTTCCCAAAGGCTAGAAAAGCAATACTTGTGAAGTCTTTCCCTCAGGAATGGGAGTGCTAAGCCTATTCATAGAACAATTGAGTTTCTTAGCACAGACTCTTCCCAGCTTTATTTTGCTTGGAAAATTGTAAACATTTTCAGTTGAAGCTGTCCAAACCCCATCTGCTTCAGGCAGAAATCTGGGGTGAGAAATCTTCAGCTGGAGCAGTTAAGTCTTTTATTTTAGAGAAACAAATTGAAGAAACCTTAGAAGGGAAGCTGGTAACAAGTAGCTCTGTAGTGTGAGAGGAGTGATTTGGAGTCTTCAGGTCAGATACGATCATACTGCATGCCAAAATTCCCAGCATAATGATTTCGTGGTGTATACTCAAAACTTACCTGACATTAGGTTTGGTAGTCCTGTGAGTGAGGTTTTTTATTATATGATTGCAGAAGTCTACTGAAATCATCTTCTTGTTAAATTGTTACTGTAAAGCTGCAATGCAATGCAATTTACTATTCTTGGGTCTGATTGTCTTTATTATTTAAAGCACCTAAACAAACTGAAGGCAAAGCAAAGAAGCATAGGTGAAAACAGAATACTTTATACTGTTTTGTGTATATTATTTAAGTATTAGGAGCCTGAAAGAACATTATGTAACCTCTAAGAAATTGCAGCCAACTTCAGGGCTGTATTTTATGGCATGTGTATTTACTCTCAGAATCAGAGAATACGTTAAGTTGGAGGGGACCCACAGGAATCATTGATTTCAACTCTTCATTCTGCATGGGATGTCCCCAAGAGTCACACTGCACACTTGAGAGTCACACATTCACATAATTTAGTTAGGACATGTACTTTGATATTAGGACATAATTTAGTTAGTTTAGTACATGTACTTTTTTTAATTAACCTGGAAGCTCTTAGAAAATTAACATTTTTTAATATTATAAAGAACTTCACAAACTCCTAGATACAGAATATACCTCATGCAAGATCTAGGCTGACAACTAGATGATGAGGATTTTCCATGATAATATGTAGTCAAATGTTGATATCAGTAGTACAAATGGAAGTTATGAGAGGATTCTCTTCTTTAAAAGCTATTAATTAAATCTCTCCTCTTAATGATTTAACTGTAAAGTTATGTAAAAATGTAGTTGGTTATTGGGGTTTTTTTAAAGATTTTTGTTGTTGGTTATGGAAGCTTGAGATAATAACCAGTTCTTCATTACAGGTGTCCTCACAAGCTGCAGATAGCCATTTACTCTTACCACGTTGCTGAACTTCAGTTGCCTTTGCTATAGAAGCCTATACCACCATACAGGAGGTACTTGACCCTTGTCATCTGAATAGCACAGGGATGGATGGTTCTTTCCATGCTGCTGAAGATTTCTATGCAGCTTTATAGTTTGACGTGCTTGCTTTTTTTTTATTTTTTTGATGACAGTATTAAATAATCTGAAGAACATCTAGAGGACACCATGAACTTTTATTTACTTAATTACAAGGCTCCTTAGAATGGCAGAAGAGGAGAAACCTTGCTGCTCTAACTTCCAGCTATAAGTTAGTGAGCAGATGTTCCTTTAGTGGGATTTAGAGTTGCATCCAAGAAGAAGCAACCATATCTAAATTAGCAATTTTTTCTGCATCTCTGTAGCAAAGTACTAAATAATCTTCAAAACATGAACTGCTTTTTAGGAAGTTAGTTAAAAGACCTGAACCCCCTGAAGTCATTAGTTGAGGCTGAGCGTAGCTGCCTTCACCATGATTTTCTGATAAAGTCAAGAAGTCTTTTCTTGCAGCTCTTAACTTTCAGCTGTTTTTGTCTTGGTACTAATCTTGTACACTGGAATCTATTTTGGATTGTATTTCAGACCAAAAGGTAACATATGTTGATTCCGCCTATACACCCTGTAAATAGTTTTTTAGAAAAGGTGTAAAACCCTCTTGCTTATTGGAGAATGTAGGCTTTTGTTCTTAATTTTATGTACAGAGCTTCAGGAAAAGTGGCAGTGTCTTCTCAGAGAAAGCTAGTCTTGTTGATTGAGTACGGAGATGACTAATGTATATTTATCATTATGTTTATGCCAAGACTGGTGTGTGATTGCAGACTCTGTCAGCAACAAGATTCTGTATAGTTGGTGTGATGTTGTTGGGATTTTTGTTGACATCACATCTTCAAACGTTCTTGTAGGCTGATTTGATATGTGAGTTGTGGCAAAAACCTGACAGAACTAAGTCCAATTTGGACCCTACTCTCCAGATACTAATAACTTCTTTGGTTACTGTGTTACGAAATGTTGTGGTCTGTCTGTATTCTCTTTTGGATGAATATGGGTTCTAGAGCCTGTTGGAATTGGTTGTCCAAATAATTCACCTATTTCTGTGTTTCTCTAAGAGAGAGCAAAGGAAGAGCAATGTTAGTGTCTTTTAAAAATCTTTTTAATTCATGAGTAAATTCTCCTTCTTGAAATGAGGGAATGATCTGTCATTTGCATCTGTTTTTTGACAGAAAGCCATGAAATGCAAATCAGGTCAAAAAACACCTAGTAAGTCTAACCTGGGGTTTCTTTTTGTATTTCTGAGGGTGACCCATGGTTTCTTTGGTATTTCTTTTCAAGCATGATAGAAGTTATTTCCTATTTAGGAAAGTAAATCGGTATTGTAGTTAGTTTTTGTGTTGAACTAATAGGTGTAGCTATTTGGTTTGTATTAGGATCTCTGCTAAAAATGCCGGCAGCAATAAGGAGGGGAGAGTTAGGAGAACTTGCGGACATATCAGAGTAAAACCTGTATGAACAGAGTGTGTTTATGACTGCAGAGTAATTATGTAAAAACCTCAGTTAAATGTGAAGAGAGCCCAAGGTCACACTTCAGAACTGGTCTGCTGTAGACATGTGAGGAGTTTGTAAACCTCGTAGATGTGTAATCTCAACTGAAAGGTATTTGCCCTCTTATCCTCTTAATATAATGGATTGTTTGAGGAGTTTCATTGTTCAGGTCCGGAAATATCTTGGACATTCAGCAGTTAGTGATATATGTCTAAAAAACATCACTGAGGGCATCAAAACTGCCGCATGTGTCAGAAGAATATGGGATGTTTTAGTGGAATGATCACCAGACAAAATATGTTTTTGACAGCGCAGACTGTATGGAACCTGTAAGAAATACTGTTAAAACTACAGTTGCTTGAGGAGGAAGTGGATCTCTTGAAGTTGTATACACTTGGAGACAGTCTATATTAAATCTATAAAGACAGTAACTTTTTTAAGTGGTTGGCTACTAGATTCCCCCTTTATTTAGCTTTTGTCTCTGTTGTAGCTGAGACAACTGTACTTCCATGTGAAACAGTGTCACTACACAGTCACTGTAAAAAACCTGATCATGTGCCTACTATTCTGAATGTGGTTAGTACATGTATTTAAGGATATCAGAGTCCTTAAGCATTGTTTGGAATAGAATCCAGATGGAGGTTACAGTTTTTCAATGTGAAATTAAAAATACCGGTCAGATTCTCTTTCAGCTTTGAAAATGTAAGCAAACCGAGCACAGTCTGAGTACAGCTGAAGTCCGTAAATGAAGGGCCCAGTGTTGGGTAGTAAAGGTTATTGAATTGTTTTTGTCCTGAGCCAATCCCATTGCCCAGAATTCACTATTACATGCTGAAAAGCTGAGGTACAGCTGAGTTGAGTTTTCAGTTACTAGGTGCTGATTAGAGAGATGTTTGAATGCTTCTGTAGAATTTAATTCCAACAGCCTTCTTCAGGCAGGAAAAATTAGGTTTGTACATCATCTTAAGGTGGAAAATACATAAAGTTCTGAAGTCTGCTTTGCTTTCTTTCAGTAAGTATTCAGCTGGAAGTTACACATTCTTGATTTCTTCATACCGATACCCTCTGCCTAACTCTCAGCCAAGGTTTTTTACCGAACTTGAGCTTGAAGATCTCTATGCATTTCCTGTTAAATTCGCCAGGTGCATGTAATGCCTGTGCAGAATAAGACTGATGTCACTTAACTTTTCACTGTACTTTGTTAATTAAAGAGTTTATCTGTATTCCTTATAGTTTATTTCATCTATATTGCTAGATACAGGCACATTTTTTGGAAAAGAAAACCTCAGGAGATGCTTAAAGGCACACTTTCATAGGTGATTGAAGATCTTGACTGTCAAGTGGAATGGCTGGATGAAAGTCAACCTACTCTTGGATCACACATAAAAATTTAAAAATTATTATGTACTTACTTGGGTGGTCTTGCTACATGCTGTAGAAGCCATAAGGAGCTGTCCTTCTGCTGGGACTTGTAGTTAATGTGATAGTAATTGGTAAATTAATTGTCAGGCAAATTTTTTTAGCCAAGTAATGCAGTATCATATCATACTTGTGTGATTATTTGTGTTCATGTAAGTGCAGCTTCTGCATGCTTTTAAAGTAATATGCAGCTTGATGTTTCAAGTTCTTCTAACAGTGATAGTAGGTAGGTATCAGTTCCAGTATTGCATTGCTGTGGTTGCTCTTGTGTAGTAGTGTAAGCACAGTGCTGTGTTACGTTTAAGTATTTATAAAAACCTTCTCTAGGGCTATTTTGAAATTAGTGTCTGTAACACATGATGATGAAAATATATGTGAAAGATGTAATCTGTTTATCAACTTATCTGTTTATCAACTTATTTGGAATAGTGATAGAGTGTTAGATACAATAAAGCTAGTTGCTGTTTTGTGTCATTTTATTGAGAACATGTTAATACAACCTTAAAGGTTTTTGAAGCGTGACCATTTTTAAGAGGAATTGAAATTGAAAGTGAAATCTACTGCTAAGGCGACAAATGCATCTTTTTCTTACAACAGTAGGATCAGAAGAGCTAGTAACATTTCATAAATGAAATTGCCTGTTAAGTTATTTTTGCTCTAGTACATGTTCTAATCACCCATTAAGAAATCATAGTTGAGTTGAAGGAGATTATCTGATACTTGCGTGATTACTTTTGTTTCTCATTTGCGTATATGAACTTGTGAATGAGAAGTGGCCTTAAATGCTTATTAAACATGTAATGTTTCCTTCTTTTCTTTTAATGTGCTGTCCAGGCAAACGTATTTTTAGAGAATCTTCTTAGTGATTTTAGCAGCAGAATGGGATAAAATTGTCTATGTAATTCAAGAAAAAAAATCATATAGTTCCGCTTTCCTGTGTGAAATCGATTTCTTTAAACACCGTTTTCCAACTTTGTTGCTCCAAGGATTTCAGTTGTCAGTCATAAAGTAATGCTAGGCGTAGGTATACTTGCAGATTCACATACCAGTTTTTGCAAGTCAAAAAGCATATGACTGACTCTACTGTTTGAGTTTCTGTGGTACTGTTTCTAAAATCAGACACTGTTGCAGTGAATCAACTTGGTTTAAGTGTTTACAGTTGCTCATACTCAAGAGTATACTTCCTGCTCATACAGGAGCTCTTACGTTGCCTATCACATTGCCAGACCTTACAACCTGCCTCATGTGAAGTGTGGTTATAGTCATCTTCTGTCTGTTACTGTGCTTTGAGACTTAAGTGTGACCTCACTAGTCACAGAATAATCTGGTGTCATAAAATATTCCTGCAAGGACTATAAATGATAAAAACAGCGGGGAAAAAACAAACCACAATCACTTTGGCAGAACATAGAATCAGAGAATGTTTTGAGTTCGAATGGACTGTAAAGACCATCTCATTCCAAGTGCCCTGCCATTGGCAGGGACACCTTTCACAGATCAGATTGCTTAAAGCCCCATCCCACCTCTCCCTGAACACTTCCAGGAATGAGACATCTGCAGCTTCTCTGGGCAACCTGTTCCAGTGTCTCACCACCCTCACTGAAAAGAATTTCTTCCTAATGTCTAATCTGAACCTGTTCTCTTTCAGGTTTGATGCCACTGCCTCTTGTTCTGTTACTATATGCCCTTGTTAGAGATCCCTCTCCATCTTTCTTGTAGGCTGCCTTTGGAACTAGAAGGTTGCAATTAGGTGACCCTTAAGCCTTTTCTTCTCCAGGCTGAAAATTCTCAATTTCCTCATAGGAGAGGTGCTCCATCTCCATTCCTCCAATCATGTTTTTGGCCCCATCTGGACTTGCTCCAATAGGTCCATGTCCTTCATGTGCTGGGGACCCCAGAGCTGGATGCAGCACTGCAGGTGGGGTCTCAGCAGAGCAGAGCAGAGGGGCAGAATCCCCTCCCTGGCCCTGCTGCCCAGCTGCTTTGGATGCAGCCCAGGACACTTGGCTTTCTGAGCTGCAAGTGCTCATTGCTGGGTCACATCTAGCCTCTCCTCCACCAGCACCACCAAGTTCTTCTTGGCAGGGCTCCATTGATCTGTTCATCCCCCAGCCTGGGCTGATACCGGAGGGATTTCCCTGAATTAGATGCAGCACCTTGCACTTGCTCTTACTAAACCTCATGAGATTCCCATGAGCCCACTTCTCCAGCCTATCCAGGTCTCTCTGGACATCCTGTCCTGTGTGATGTGTTAACTGCACCACTCAGCTTGGTGTCATCTGCAGAGTTGCCAAGAGTGCACTCAATCCCATTGTTGGCATCATTAATGAAGATTAATTAAATAGCATTTGGATTTTGAGCCATTGGCTCATAATCAGCATCCTTTGGATGCTACCATCCAACCACTTTCTTAACCATTTAGTAGTCTATTTTTTTATAAATTTATTCTGTAAATTAGATAACTTTGCGGTCATCAGTTTATTTGGCTGAAAATTTAGTTCATGTTCATCAAAGCTGACTTCACCAAATGACAGAGTTTTTAGGGTTGGAAGGGACATATGGAGATCATCTAGTCCAACTCACACCCACCAAGGCAGGGCAACTTCAAACAGGTTAGTAGGAACGTGTCCAGGTAGGTTTTGAATGCCTACAGAGAGGAGACTTTTCTTCCTGTTATACAGGAATAGGTAGTCTGGGCACGGTGGTTTGTGTGCACGTGTGTTGTTAGAGAAGACACCTTCTTATTCAAGGCCTAGTCCTGGTATGTCTTTGTTTCCATGTATGGTTAAATATAACCATATATATATAAATATATATAAATATAACCATCCTGGACAGATTCCTTTTTTTTCCTTTTTTTTTTTAAAGTTGAGGGGTTTTTTACCTCTCATGCTAATGGGGAGGACTTACTTGTGGATCAATAATATAACTTAATCTGCAGTCATAACTGAGGAATAGACTGCAAAGACTAGACACAGGATATTAACCTAGTGATTGTAGATAATTCAGGGTTTTCAGATTTCCATCTTTGCTGAATGAACTTTAAATTTTAAACTGAAGTACCTCAAAATATTTTTCTGTCAGCCTGCACAGCACCTCTCCTGAGAGGGCAGGAACAATGGCAGGAGAGTAATGCTCTCAATCTGCATGTTGCTTATATACCTTTGGTCTACCAGGAACAAAGTTATAATTTTTTTTCTTCAGCATATTAGCTTTCAGAAGATTTCCTCACACCGCAGGATTCTAGGAATTACGCTGTAATCTCTGCCACAGCCTATGCAGTCCAGTTGGAACAGAAAAATGGAGAAGTTATGTGTCTCCAGTAACATCCGATTTATTCGTTATTTCAGAATTGGTCTGTTTTTTCAGAATCTGCAGATGTACTGCTGCACTTTTTAACCATTTTAAACTGCTCCCAAGTGATTTTTCTTGGTTGCAATCTTAAATGTGACCTGGAGTAGTGATCAGAAGCAGTTGCAACATTAATATCCCCTCCAGTGTGTTTTTTGCAATATCATTATTTGTCTTTGTTTTATTTGTACTTTGAATATAAGAATAATGCTTTAAGTTTACTAACAGTGAAAATGCTTGTGGTGTGAAAAGCCAAGTCTGGATTGTAATAGGGCTGCAAGAACACTTCTATGCCCTTTGTGAAAGAGTTGTCAGAAGTGTAGGAACTCATGACATGGTGGGACAGAAAAGGTTACCTAAGCAGCTTGGTTCTCAGCATGAAGCACTAAGCCTAAAGGCCCAGGCATATGAAGTGGTGTTAATAGTCACCTGGACAGTTACTGGATTTCTGCTTTAAGACTTGCATTGCTTTAATAGTTACAGCTTGGAAATCTTCAATATGGTTTGTGTGTTGAACTGGTTAGAAAATGGGCGGCTGAGTAAGGTTCTTCCCTATAACTGTTGATCATACAGCTGTGTCATCTTCAATTGCTTTGACTCAAACTATGAGTACTCATGTTTACAGGTCCCAAATGTGGGTACAGTAGTTAGCAGCAGTGGGGAGAGTTACTTTTTCTTGAAAGATCTTAAGTTCATGGAAGAAGACCTGGTTCATTGCTTGACTGTCAGCTTCTGTTCATAACTGTTCCCTGCCCTTTAGAGTTGTTTTGAAAAAGTGGACGGGATGGAGAAAGAAATTTGGATTCCAATTTGTCTATCCTAAGATTGAATGTTAGAGAAAACTGTTAGTAAGAAACTGGAGAGGTGCTCCTTTTTTTCTTTTCTGTTCCTTCTTGCCCCCTTTTTCTTATTGTATGGATACTGCCCATAAGCTCATGAAAGACATTCTGTTTGAAAATATTTATGAAACATCAACTGGTGTTGAAAAGAACACCTAGTCTTGAAGTGTAGATAACTTTTTTGTTGCTAGAATAGTTTCGAAAGATGTGAGTTTTTTAGTCATACGTGTTTTTCTCCCACTGCAGTGTGAATTAAGGTGTAACTAGTAATTTTTCTATTTCAAAGCAATTCATTGTACTTTCAGGTAAATCAAATCTCTGCTTCAAAGGTGCTCTAGGTCATTAGGGTGTTTAACTGAGCAAAGCAGCAGTACTGCTTCTTGAATTTCCTAGCGTGCAACTTATCATTTTTTGATGGTTTCTTAGCTTAATCTTAGGTGGGTGACATCAGTTGTCACTGTAGAGATGGCTGTTTCTAGTTTTAAGCTTTTCACTGGTTTTCATTGAATAGAATTATGGCTGCAGTTAGCTTGAAGAGTTTGTTTTTTCATATATTCAAGACAGGTTTTTATTGATCAGTAAGATATGGCTTGCCTCTTCTGGTCTGTCCAATTATTGTCTATGAAAAGAACATTTAAAAACTACTTAATTACCTTAAGGTAGAATTTTACAAGTATGTATTTCTTTTTGACAGCTAGAAGATGGACACACTTTATTTGACTACAATGTTGGACTAAATGACATAGTTCAGCTTTTGATACGTTCTGATTCTGAAGCTCCTACCACTGCATCTGTCACAGATCAGGTTGGAGAAGTCAATCCCTCTGCTGTTTCCAATTGCAAGAACAAAGTCAAAAAAACAAACAGTGGATCACCCAGTCAGCCATCTACATCATCTCGCTCGTTTCTCATTGATCCTGGCATTGGATTGTACAAGGTATGTACAAACTTTAAAAGCTTGCTTTACTTCTGTGGATTTAATTTTATTTTTAGAAAAGTATTGTTTTATTGTATCAAAGAATGTATCCTCATTGCCTTCTTTTATTATTTAACTCCCCAATTTGGCTTAAGTGAAATTCACATAATTTAAACTGACTCTTGAGAGTCATGAGCATGTCCCTTGTACCAAGCTCACTTAGAGGCAGAGTTCTCAGAGTCTGATGTACTGTGTTCTTCAAAACACGTTCTGTGGACAAAAGAAGTTAATAAAGAAAATGTGTTAAAGTGTAGCTTTTTTCTTCAAGCTTGCCAAGTAATTGTTTTAGTACTAGTGTTTCAGTCCTGCATTAGAACTAGACAAATTGTGGAAATACACAATTTCTTTAAATTATATGTTATGTAATGATACCTTTTTAATGTTAGTTCTTTAGAAATTGCATACCTAGTATAATTTAGTTTTGTACCTTACTGAATTTTTTGATATTGTTGTGAAGGAATACATCAGAGTACCTGAAGTTTAATTGAAACAGAAAAAGGGCCATTTCCAGATTGCTAGCTTACTGAATATGTAGCAGAATGTATGTATATGAATATATCTATGTATATCTCTCTGTGGGGAATGATAGCATTTCACCTCCTTCTTGAGTGTTTCTCTTAGATAAGACATAGCCATAACAGTAATTTTGCAGGAAAATGTTGACAATTACAGAGAAGGAAAAGAAGGCTGAGGTTGCTGTAAATGGGCAGACTTGCTACAGTGTTGCTTTGAGTCCTTGAAGAATTAACAAATCTGGCTGAGAAAACCGTGAGTTGGGCCCCTCTCTGGTTCCTCTTGCACCTGGCTCAAGCAAGGTCTAAGGATGGAGCAGTGTCTGGAGTGAAGCAGAGGCCACATGGCTCTGTGTTGTTTCAGTGGGGTACAGAGGAGTGCCTGCAACAGCCATTATCCTCACTCCTCATTCACCATGTATAACAAGCCTTGCTAAAAGTCTGTTTTCTTTATGGCCATAAGGATGTGCACAAAGACTATCAGTCAGAGAGCCTGAGCCAGCTCAGCAGATGGATGGAATTATTTTGCCTTTTGTATCAACTGTAAATTTTGACCAAAAGTTACTAAGATCTTCATTAAGTCCTATTTGCATAGTAATTTTCACTCACCTTGGAATGCAGACGAAAAGAGAGCTTGTCTGTGTGAGACCACAGTCACCATAATCCCACTTGTAACATGAAAGTGTTCCTTTTGGGTAGCACCAGAAATTATAATATAGAAAGAGTATTTTGGGAACAAAAGACAGAGGGGGGAAAAAAACCTCTCCTTGTTTGGGGTAGGTTGATGGATAGTGTCTCTCCTCCTCTCCAGAAAGGGCACATGTAGGTGGGCTTTATACCTTCCAGTTGCATTGGAGCAGACCCAAGAATATTTCTTCATACACACATATTTATTTATTATTATAGCTGAATATGTATTAATGTATATGGATATTTATTAGTATATATGAGCATTTATTAACGTATGTGAATATAGGTATTTATAGTGCTAACAGATCGCTGTTATTATTACTTTGTCATGACACATATTAACACTCTGTGGTTAGTGCATTGCTCACTGGCACCTGAACCCACTTCCTGTTGCTTCAATAAACACTATTGGTGAGTCTGGTTGTGGATGTTACTGAAAACAACCAGTCCTAGTGCTGGTTGAATTAATCAGAAATCAAGCCCAGTGGCACCCAGCCTCTGATCTCTGAAGATGAGCTTGAACACCAGGGGGTTCATTTTCATTCTCTGCCAAATTTCTGTAGCCTTAGTGCAACAGAGGCTGCTACGTGTATACAAGGCAATTTCAGCTAGAGTTCTGTCCATTCTCTGAGGAATCAGGGAGTCACAAAATAAGTAGCTTGAATATGGAGACACAAGCTTGTGGGCTTCCATTTTCTTTTATGTCCCTTTATTACAATGGGAAGAACTCCAGTTCTTCAGTTCTGAAGCATTACAATTAAGCAATAAGTGTAAAAGATAATATGAGGAAGGATGGGGAGAATGATGGAGAGATGGGAGAACACAGTAGATAGACTGGTCTGAGGAAAAGAGTACTAAAATGTTTATTTTTTAAGAATGTTAGCTTTCAGTAATTTAAATATCAAGTAGTCTCTTAGCTGTTTTGTTCAGGATTAAATCAGAAAATATAACAGATAATGGTGATACTGGCAAGCATACTCAAGGAAACTTAGTTTGTCAAGTCAGCTGAAATTTTTGTGATGTTTCATTGCAGAGACCTAACTCTTTGTCCTTCATTACTTGTGATTACTTTCTCAGTAAACAGTATGTTTTCAATGTGTCTGGGGAAAAATTGAGGATATAGTCATTTCGCTGTTTGCTATTTATAGATACTGGTATGAATGTATACAGAGGATTTCTAATTGCAGTATTTGAAAACTTTGGAGAATGTATTTTTACCCAGTATTGTAGTTCAAAGGTTGTAAACTTATTTAATAGAAGTCAGTAAAAAAGGCCTAGGACCTAATAAAGTAAGGCCCATTAGGTGGCTAAAACAGCGGGATATATTTAGTGATTTTGCGTTTTATAGTGGAACAATAAGGAATAGTTTACTTACTGGAAAAAATAGGAAGAAATGTTTTGTTATAACTTATTCTGTCTGAGCAAAGTCCTTGTCCTTATTGGATCTTCATCTAGAGCTAGACTCAACAAGATACCTGTTACTTACTCCATGCTGTGGATAGTCTGAGCCTCTGTGTCCTGCTCTCTCTTTCTGATTTCAGCTACCAGAAGCTAGTCACTATGGAACCTGCAATTAAAAAAGCTATAAAAATAATGGTAGCATTGGTATTGGAAATAAGAGTTAATAAAATATTGTTAGGTGGTTAAAATAGTAATATAAACAGAATTCCTCTGTGTGGTCATTGTATATTATGTAAATCAGAATGTCTTAGCTTGTTTTATATCCCAGTTGTACCTGACATCTGATACAGTTCCATGGGCTCTGAAGGGCTATAGTGGATGGATTTATGTACAGCTCTTGTTACTAAGAATTGTTAGTGATGTCTGGTCTAAGAGCTGGGAGGCCATCCCAAGATGGACTTGGCAGAGTGAACAACACTTCCTTGGCTAAGCAATGGTCAAAAAGAGGAATAACAGGATGAGTTGCAAGAGAGCAGTTACAGTAACAGTGGTTTGGGCATGCAGGATTTTAGCCAAGAACACTAGCTTGGAATAAAAACCACACAAATAGAATCTGTAATTAAAATCAGTGTTTGTTTAATACTGTTCACAATTAGCTCCTAATGAAACTGTTCTTAAACCAAACACCACTCACAAGAAATAGTTGTATTATGCTCCTCAGAAGTTTGTGGTAGTAATTATTTGTTCTTACTCTTTGCAAGCGTGGGAAGTATGTTGTGTAATTATTCACATCAAATTACATATGCATGTATTATAGAGGAATGAATAAGGAAGTTTGCATTGATGTGTTGATTTATTATTGTTTTTCAAATTCTTCTTGTTCTGGATCTGGATATGATGAATTTTAGCTTGGCTAACATGGCTTCTTTGGCACTTCCATAACTGGTTGCAAGAAGTAGCAGCAGATGGGGAATCCTTAATAGTATGTATCTCATTCAGCTGTATTTTGGAGAAGAGGAGGTAAAGCACCACTTTCACCTGCAGCTTATTAAAACATGTAAGATTGCATGGGGATGCCTTCATGAAGGTTCCTTCTAGAAGTGCCAGAATGCACTGTTTATATTTAAAATAGATGGATAGATTTAAAATAAGGCTGTCCTTCTCTGGTTGGTTTATCATGTGGCTGAAATTGTCATCCTGGTAATAAGCTGTACTTTGAATACTGTAGATTCTAATATGTAAAAATAAAAATGCACATTGGTATTTTAAATATGTGGAAGAACAAAACATAGAGTTTGAGAAGTTATCTGAAGAAGAGGAATGGCAGGAGGAAAACAGGAAGTATTCCTTTAATGGGATAAACTTGTTAGCTCAAACTGCTGTTAGTTGTGCTTTCCGATACCGAAGGATTATTTCATTCTAAATACTAAAACATATTGAGTTTTGCTCCTGTGAAAATACAGTCAGGTTAGTCATATCTTAGAAATTAGCCTTTGGAGTGTGTTGAAAGTAAGTATCTGTCTGGCACGATGTTGGTACCTGACAAAGACTGTGGTTTCAACTGTATGTGTATTTATGTATATGCATATCTGCATGTGTCTCATATTGATAATTAAATATTTTTTATCTGCAGTAGTTCTGTTGTAACAAATTTTTTATAGTTGATGTACTGTTGAAGTGGGTTTTAAATTTTTTCTTTCAGCATTCTCAGTATTATTAAAGGAATATCGGCTTGTTATCTAAATACTTGAGAAAATACAACATGATTTAGAGTATTAAAATGGTTTGATTGTTTAATACCAGTAATATTCTGAGTACTGAAGGGAGAAATTCTGGAGATGAGTTTCATTTCTTACAGTCACAATATTTTGGCTGACTGTGGTGGCAACCTTGTTAGATTGTTTCCTATCTGTCCTTGAGTCTTCAATGATTAAAAAAACCTTGCAGGACAGAAAGGTAGAAATTAAATAATAATTCCATATTGGAGGCTCAGGAAGGTCTGTAAACCCTTTGGGTTTGAACTAGTATTTTAGTACTGTGTATGCTTTTCATAGCTGTGAAGAACAGCTGGTGAAACAAGAGGAAAGGATAATGAAGGAGATTAAGCTAATTTTCAGATTTGAAGGGGAAAAAAAAGGTAGCATTGCTTTTAAAAATGATATATAAATTATATTTATGCTAGGTTTTAATGAAGGAAGAGTAATAAAATACTGAAAGTGCATATAAAAGTATTTATGACAGCATATTACTTTAACTTGCAACTAGTTATTATAGTTGATTGTTTTACTGATAACAAAATTAAGCAGTAGCATAGTAAGTTGTCTTAATTTTCTTCTTAATTGGTATTTTATAAAATAAGCATAAATTCATTATTGAATTTTCCTTTTAGATAAATGAATTGGTGGATGCCCGTGATATCAACATTGGAGCCTGGTTTGAAGCTCATATAGAAAATGTTACCCGAGCAACAAAGGGACATAAGAATAGTAAAGCTCAAGGAAAGAGTGGTAACACTTACAAAAGGACTAATGGAAACTTAAATCAAGATCACGCTAGAGAAAACGCAAATAATTTGGACAGTACACCTTCCACATCTTATTCAGACTGTATGGACACTGATGAAGAAGCTATTTATCATATCAAGTATGATGAGTAAGTGCTCCTGATACTATTTTGAGGACATCACATATAGTTATTTGGTTTGTATAAACCAAGAATTTCTTGAAGAAGCTTGGAATCAAAGAAAGCAAGTCAATATTGCAACCAAGAAAAAAAATGCTAAAAATTTTATAACAATTCAGTTGGGTGTAAAAACATCATTGGCAGTAATGATGTTTTTCATGCCTAAATGCTTACGAAATACTAATGTCTTCTTATAAGAATATCATTTCTATGAGTATACATCCTTTCTACATAAGAAAAAGAAACCATATACCCAAATTTTTACTGTTGACTTTTTCAAGTTTTTTTAAAATTAAAAAAAAAAAAAAATCCTGTTATATGGAGTTTCTCTAAATAGAGCTGAAGGAGAGCTCCCATTGAAGCAAATTTTTGTTACTTAATTTGGATTTATTTTACTCCAAATAGAGTAATAATGCACAAAATTTCAGATCTACACTTACAGTAGAGATATTGAGAACTTCTTGACTGAGGACTCGAAACTTATCCTGAACTGGAGAGAAGACATTAAGGGAGGGTTTTTTTTTCATGTTAGTTTGGGGGTTTTTTTGTCCCTTCCCTTGCAATTCTAGAGTCTGCAGTGTGTGGGTGGGAAACCTTGAGTTTGAAAGGATGTTGTATTTATGAGCAGGCTTTGCACCACTTAATTGGCTTGAGAAGTTGTTCTGAAATTTTTTGGTAATAATGTGTTAAAGTGGTAAGCTAAGCTTCTAAACAAATAAAATTTTTAATTAATTGAATATTTTTAATTTTTGATATTGAGATTAGAAAAAATACTATAGTCTGTGGAATGTAAGATTGAGGTAGAAGGACACAAAGTATATTAAGTATTAACTAAATGTAGATTTTCAAAACACTTTTTAGAGTAACTATTTCTGCTTTACATATTTTAGTATATAACTCTGCATCTGAGTTATAGAGAGCACTTTTTGTTCGTCATACTAGTAATAGATATAAGTTAATGCACTTTTTTGACTCTATGCTAAGTTTGAATTCCATATCTGCAACTTTAAGCATTTTACTTAAAATGTTAGAGAATTAAAATAATGGAAGTAGAAATGCAAATACTTCAGTGAATATTGCAAAAGATATTTGAAAATAATGTAGTCAACTATTATGATCAAAACAAAAATATTTTCCTTGAAATTAATGTCTTTGGTGGTCTGATTTCAAAGACCTGTCTTTAATATTATCTGATTTTACATTGCTATGGATAAATGTAAATAAGCAATCAGTAAACATTTCTGAGAAAGTGTTTGTTACTGTTTCAGTGAAATCATGGTTTTGTTTTGTAGATGCTGTTACTTTTTATGAATTGGGAGTACAGCAGTAGAAAAAGTTTCACAACAGTTCTGATTTTTCTTTGGTATAGTCTTACGAAACTAAAAGATTGACCTCTGTTAATGTGTACTTTCCTCTCAGCAAGTGGAGACAGTCTTTTTACTCCTACAACATGGTTATGTATAGCAGCTGTATACGCTTAGCCAACAAAATTAAGTAAGGCACTACAGCATATTGTGGCAAGATCATCACATTTAAGCTGATTAGTCTAAGATATTGGAAGTTAGAGCTTTTGGAAAGAAAAATTATTGGAAAGTGCAACTTGTACGTTTATGACTCATAAAGTTTTTGGTGGATGTTCCTGATAAAATTCTTTTGGGGTCTCACTTTTTTCTTTTAGTGTTATCCAACATGCATGTTCTTATTGTAACTCCATTTGTCTTCTACCACTTTGTTTTCATATGTTAGTGTTTACCTCTGGTGTCTCTAGACAGCACTTGTATTCTGCCACCTCTTTGCTTGATGTGGGTAAGTAGGAAGACCATGGTGTGCTTTGACACACAGTTCTCTGCTACAGAAATTGATTAATTTAGCTCTTCACTCCTGTACTTCAAGCTTCATATCTTATTGTGAGTACTATGCCCTGCACAGTTATTTGTGCATGGGTGTTTTGTTTTTTTCAAACAAAGGTTTGGATTAAGCATTTTGCTGCCAGATGTACTTGGCATTTTCTAGTCTATACTTGAGGTGTTGTTTTGGAGAAGTTCTCCTTTTTATCTCTAATAGATGATGGCTCTCATGGGTGACATAGTTTCAGCTTCTACTTTCCTATAACAGGTATTCTTATGTGGCACAAGAACACTCTCCATTATCTGAATAGAGTAAAAATTACTTACAAATGGAAGACATAAGCCTTGTGCCAGTAAAGCCATCAAAATTACTTTAATATATTGGAAGGAATATGTATCAGAGGTGGGCACAGGTGCACAACTTCTCAAATCATAACTGATGCTTTTCTGTCTGTTACATCCTTCCGATTTGGAAAAAAAAATCACCACAAAGGTTATAGTTGAGGATAGGTCACCTGTAATGCATTGAATTGGTGTACTCTACCCTAGATCAATATATTCTCCTATAGCAGTTTTTCTGAAAGGGTGAAGCAGCACCTTGTCCTTTTCTGATGTGAGAAAGCTGGCTTTAGCAGCAGTGCTGCTAGATTTACATATCACAAGTCCTGTACAAAACATAAATGCTTTGTTATGCAGTTTTAAATTTCATAGAAGTGTTCCTCCTCTGAGGGACTCAGTGTTCATTCGTTCCTCTTTTAATTTCTTGTTTAAATAGTGCAGTTACAGTGAATGTGAAAAGAAAAAATATGACAGAGCTCTTTTTGCAAGGAGTAAAAGGGAAGTACAGTTAAGGGAAATTACCCTTTCTAGGCAAGAATTAATTCTAGTAATCTCAAAGGGATAGCTATCTTTTGAGTAAACAGAATCATCCTANACATATTTCTGCAGAGAGAAAATCTGGAGCCGTTCAGAGGAACAGAACTCAGTTTCAGATTGAACTGGAGTCGCAATTCTTGATAAGTGCAAACGTTTAAAAGACTTGTACTTGTTTGAGAGCCCTAATTTCACCAGTGAAGAAGCAGCCAAAGTACCAGTTTTACCAATGCTGGCCTTCAGGCAGTATCAAGTTTCTTGACATCTATTTGTGGCTATGTAACTTCTGTGTAACAGTCCATCTTCTTTCAATTTCTGAATGCAAGTTTTTCCCTGATGGCAGCAGTTTGAAGATGTGTTGCTGTTTTTGTCAATGTATTTCCTCCCCTTAGACTTTATTCCCTGTATTTCCATTTTGTGTTCTCATTTGTGGGTATCACAAGGACCTATTAAACACTTTGAATTCCAGGATGTGCTATCAAGTTTCATACAATTCTATCATACATTTCTTTCTTCTGCTCCCAGCAACTGACTTCAAATACAGAAGAAATGAACCTGTCTTGAACATAAGCCAAATCCTGATTTAAAAGGACTTGTGAGGAATCTCAACACATGTTGAGATCCTGAAGTTAACTGAGAGCTGTAGGTGATCACCACAGTTTGCTGAAGAATCACTTCCAAATCAGAAACAGGACATTTCAGTAGCCGAGTGGCACCATAAGGACATGCCTGCAATGCTGTGTCATATCAGCATTTGCCCTTTCCTCTTATTATATGTCATATTTGTTACTGGTGTAGCACTGGTTATAGTGCACTTAGTTTCAGACCGTTCTCATTTTGTAAGTATTAGCTTCTTGATCATTATCTCCCCAAAGCAGCAGGAAGACTGAGGGATTTACCCTAAGTAATTGGATCACAATCAAGTAATGTCTTGTGCTTTCTTTTCTTGTTTCAGTCATTTGTAATAAAGTCTTTCCATTTAAGAATACTCTCAGCAGAAGCCACAGGGAGGCTGGATGTTTCTGCAGCATGAGAAATTTCAGTATGACAATTTATATGCAAGTACACATTAAGTATGATTCAAGTGTAGGTAACTTTTTTTCAAAGCTGTTGTTTTGGCTGATGATATTCCTCTCAGGTTTTGTAACAATCAGAGAACTTTATTTTAAACCATGAGGTAATATCTGCATCATATGCCATAAAGTATGCTATGGTTAGTTCTTCCAGGGAACTAGTTGCTTCTGTTTACTTCATGCTTAAGGTGAGCTGTGGAGTTATTCCCTTGGATTTTAAAGGTGTACAAACAACACATTAAGAAAATTAGGATTCAGTGTGTTGCCAGAGAGGTCAAAAAAGTGTAGTCATCCTGCGTGGATGAAGCAATATACAAGACACAGTTTTATATAGCTGGAGAGCACAGACTATTCTGAGGCGATGAGGAGAAAAGTTCTAAGTACTGCCTGGTCAAAAAACCCCACTTTCTACTTGAAACTGTCATCTGCAGTTGAAGACATCATCAAGAGAATAGTAGTATTAAACTTGCTATTATTTCTCAAGGAATGATTTGAAGATTAGGCTTGCTTAATGGGTCCATCTTCTGAATGTTTTTAATACGAAATTTTCAGATATAGGTGGTAGGCTGGGATTGAATAGATTATATGTGAGAATTCACATATCACAGTACTGATAAATTGATTTTTCGAGACCAAAGGACATTATGAGCCATGCTCAGATGAGGAAGCCCCTACTTCTTTCTTGTACTTTGCTTTCCAGCTGTGTACATCAGATAGTGAGGTTGCATTAAATTTTGTGGTTGTGTGGCTGTACAGTGAAGTGCTCTAGTTTCCTAATATATCTAAAAACTAGTGTTTACTAGGTGAATGTTACTGAGTTTTGTCATTTATCAGTAAAACTAATTTGCCCAGTGGGGCTGGATATAGGAAAGATTCCCTTATTTGAGAGGTAGCTGCTTTGTGCAGCATTAGTGATGGTGCATAGTGCAAGCTGTTCTGTCAAGAAATGCCAAAATACATTCCTTTGCATGCTATGTGTTTCTCAATTAACCCTTGTAAATGTTCAGCTGAGTTGAGTTTTTTCTCTATATACATCAAACACAGGAAAGAGTGCAAATCAGGAGGATGCAGGCTGTCAGATTCCTGGCTCAAGTTTCAGACACTGAAGTGAGGAGAGGGATTCCTTTTGAAAGACATGCAGTTAATGGCTAGAAACATGACAAAATTTTGGGAGCTATAGACTGTAGTTTTATTATAGCACTTATTTCCTTTTGTTTATTTTGGAGACCTTAGAATTTCAGAAGATTAATGAAAGCTTTGTTGTCTGCTAAGCAGAATGTTAAGATGGTCGGTTCGTAAGGGTAACACATGTTTTTTCTGACCTTATGTCAGTCACAAACCTTTTTTGTAATTAGTCTGAGTGACTACTTGGAGCACATCTCCTAGCTATGTAATTTTGTTTTCCAGTTCCTAGTATCAGTGATTAGTTTATTTACTCATCCAAGATTTTTACCTCAAATAGATTGTTAGGCAATGCTAAAGTAATAAAAGAGCTGCTATCAGATGTCTTTTTTCCATATATCTTCACTAGAAAGCATGTCACCAGAATCATTTTATGATTTTAAGACTTGAAAGCATTTTATGTAGCTGCACACTACTGCTCTTCACTTTAAGAAGTCTGTTCCTTATAAGGTTATTTGTCCCATTTGCAATGGGTTTCTGACTGCATATGCTGTGTTTTATAATGTCATAGTATTTGTATGTATTATAGTGAGGGGTTTGACAACAGGCATTAATTGTAAGACTTTGATTTCTGCCGATGTAGATAGCTTGTGCAAACTGGAAAGGAGATAGTTCGAGGAGACAATCTAGGTGTTTCTTAAGTCTCTTTAGAAAGGATTTGAGCTAAGGGAGGGAAGCTTTAGGTGTTTAAAAGAACAACTAAAATAATGATAGTTAAACTTTTTTTTTTTGTTTAAAACTGATTCTTGGCTGAAAAAATGGTGTGATCAGTGAGAATAAGATTGAATTTTACTATTTATTCATTTATCTTGAGTTAGCTGTAAGTATTCTTGCATTCTTGAAAGATTTTTCAAAAAATGTGCTATCTAGTGAAGTAAACCTGGTTTTCACTATATTCACATTACTTAAACATGTAATACAACAATATTTTATTAAAAATGGAATGTTCTGTGTATTTCTTACACTTCTGAACTTCTGTTTTGATACTCTTATTTCCAGTTGTCTCCCTTCAGAGTATGTGTGTTGTCCACACAGCACAGTCAAGAAGTTAAGACTAGAAGTTACTTTTTCTTGAAATTCAGAATTAAAGTAACTAGGAAAGTAAGATGGTTCTCTTCAGGCTATTAATATGGTTTCTTAGTGTTTAAGCTGCATAATTCTGTAATTATTAGTTGTTAGGTAAGGTTCTCAAAATCTTGTTTATGGTCACTGTGACTGATTTTTATCTTCATTGATGTTCAGTATGCCTTCCAGTCTGTCTTTTGAAATATATTACTTGTTTTCTAATAACAATTTACCAGACCTACTGGTTTTTTGGAAGTGCACAGCTCGACCACCCCAGTAATTTCTTTTCCCCATTCATTATTGTGGCTTACATGGTCTTTTAGTGTAGTGCTTTTCAAAAGCACTGTGTTGGCTTTCTCAGCAAAACTGGGCTGATTATTTCCTCGGGTTATAAGGGAGCAGAGTGGTACAAATCAAGTTTTTATCCAGTTCTACCTTCTTAGTCAGATTTATCTCTTCCAGGAGTTCATTCCTTTGTTTCTTTTTTTGGTTTTGCCCTTCTATTCCCTCATTCCGGGGTTGGAATGACTCTTCTCTGAATTTCTTGATTGAGAAAAATATTTTATACTTTCATTTTATTAATATTGGAAAATAATTTCAAAAATTGTGTGTCTGCTCTAACATTCCTCACCGTACTACTTTGGAGAATGAATGGGGAAGGCATTACATTGTTCGCAGAATTTTATCTTTCCAGTTCTAGTTCTGGTAACTCTGAGAAAAGTGTTAGAGGGTATGTTGCAAGGTCTCAATCAATAGAGCAGGCTTCGGTTTATTCTGATATGGAACTACTACGTGTCCTAGCATTTGAGCATTTTTAGGAACCACATCCAACCATCGGATCATAGCCAAGAAATACTGGAAATTTTGCTTCATGAATAATTCTTTGCTGTGGAAATAGGAAATCTCAAGAAATCCTTGCTATGCTAGTGTTAGAAATACTACAGGGAAGAATTAAATCAGAGGTAAATAGAGACATCCTATGGTGCACAATATTCATTAAACTCTTATGATTGTGCTTGCTGGTATAACTCCATTTTTCAGTATTAGTTGCCAAATATCCTAAAAACATGGGAAACCAGGAAACTGTCCACAGCTGTTTTAAATTTAAAGGTTTAATTATGCCATATAATCTTAATTTCAACTGTACCAAATTTATGCTAGTCTAATTAAAACATTGCTGTGAAAATGTTTGTTTTCTCTTGACTGTGATCTTAGGATTTTAAAAGTAACTCAATAAATGAGAAAACACTTCCATCATATGTTGATGTCTCACAGTAGTCCTTTATTAAGCTTCCCACAATGGGCAAGAATTAATTTTCAGTTAATTCTTGAGATTAAAATACCATATTTATTCTCTATATTTTGGTTTGTCTACATAAGTCCACATATTTGTATCTTGTGATTCTATGCTTAAATCCTATTCTTGCATATTTAAGGGATTAGATTTGAAATTAATGTGATTTTTACAAATGGCATGTTATACTTCAGGAAAATTAATGTGAGGTAGAATTTCCTAATGTGTGATTTTTTCCATATTCAAATATGTTGTGGCATTAGACACATTTGAGGGCAGAAGTTCACTATGAAAGTACTCTTCATGTATTAGAATAATAATGAATAGTGGTACTGAGCTTAACATACAGTTTAACTCTGCAAGTTTCATGCTAACTCAGAAACTTCTGGCAAATGCTGCTTCTGCTGTTCTGCCTGAGGTATGTTATGTACTAATGTGTAGGGTTAAATAGCTGGTAACATTCACCAGCAACCATGAAAACACACATTTCTCTATGTATGAAGGCACAGTAGTAAAAACATTCAGTATCTGTAAACCTTTGTAAAAGAAACGTAAAATGTGGCAAAAGAAATCTTGTTTGTTTTTTTCTAAATTTTGTAAGCTTGCATTTCTGAACAGCTGATTAGAGGAAAAATGCAATGCACTCTTAGTGGAGAGTCAGCCTTCCATTTCTTCCTTTGAAAAACAGTTTCTATTTATAAAAGGGAATTTTGGGGGTGTCTTTTGGTAAGTGGTCTTGTTCTAGTCAGTTTTTTCGTGGGCTACTTTCAAGAACAACATTGTTAGACATTGTTAATGATGACAATCTCTGAAATTCCTCATCAGTACAATAGGAAGGATCTCTTTCTGAGTTGTATAGAGGCGAGAAAGATAATATGAATCTGAATTCAGGGAAAAATGTTTGTTCAGAGCTTGCCCAGGAAAAACAAAAGCTGAAGACATTTTACTTTCAGAAGAGAATAGGTTTTTCAGATAAAGGTTAAGTTTCTATGAATGTCAGCTCTTGTAAGTCACATATTTTGATTTTTTTAACAGTGACAAGGGAACTTCTAAAATGTTTATTGGTTATTTTTATGATCCTATATGTTTTTCTTACTTGATTATTTCACTGTGTACGTGAATGGTGTCTATTTTTGATCTGTCTTCTCTAGTTTTCTCATGTTTAAGCACTATTTTGGTTTCAGAGTTCAAGTAAACGGAGTGTTTATTTACTATGTTGTACTTGCTGTCTTCTACAAACTTTAGGAAAGGTTTACTGTAAAACTTTGGAACTGATGAAGAGGTCAAACATAGCTGTCTTAAGGATTCAGTAGTCTGTTGTACAATAATGTGATGTTATTTAGGCGCTCAATAAAATAGGCAAGATCTCTATGGCTGCTTTTTGCTTTGTCTTATTACCTGTAGGTGAATCATGTATTTTGTGGATATTACAGTTAAAATATTAATAATATGGTAGAATGGTATGGTAATTCTTTTAGGCGAAAGCTGCCTGACATAAAGGCAAAACCTGAAATGTTGACTTTTCAGTGTGCACTGAATTTGGAAACAACACAGGCAAAAAAACCTTAGGAAATGTGGAGAGTTAAATTGTATGAAACTATTGTTTTGATGATGACTTGATCCCAAGTACCAGTCTTTGTATGATGTAACTTCTGTTGTGCAGAATTTTATCATTAGGATCTAAAAATGTTGGTGCAAAAACAGGCTTTGTATTTAACTTTTGTAAGTAGTTAGAGATGTGTTCTTTTACTTAGCCATTAGTTTATCCTGAGGGTAAACTGACTCTTAAACTGTTGCAGTTCATGCTTCTTTAAAGAAAACTATCACTAAATCTCCCCGGTCCCCAGCCCTCCACATCACTGGTAGCAAACTGGAGTTAGATTTAATAGAAGGCATAAAACAAAGAACTTGTTTAAAATGTGTCTAGTTTTATTGGTGAGCATTCAGTTAACTGTTCAGGAGTAGACGTCCTGATTTCAGGCTATAGTCTGTCAGTCTCATGCTCTTAATGACAGTAGTTTTAGTATTTCTTCCTGTAGTAAACGGCAATGTGCAGTTTTCCCAAGACCGTGAAATATTCTTGTTCACTATAGGGAGAGGCATGTAAAGTGATAAAGCCATACTTTTATTAGGAAGAGTAGGATTTTGCCATTAATGTTTAACAGTGCTGTTGGATAAAGTTATATTAATTTAACTGTGAGTGCTCTTGCTAAAGTGTCAGTAATTGCATGATGAAAATATAATTTAAGATACATCATCCTCAGCACTGTTTATTAAGAAGGGAGAATGAATTCTTTTAATAGCAGCTGTTTATTTGCAGTAGACTAATTTAATTTTCTCTGTTAAATTTGTTCTGTGAACTCATGTAGTACTAGCTAAATGATGGGAGATTTTTATCTGCCTACACACTGTGAAAAAGGAACTTCACTTTAGCGTTTTTGAACTTTTTGTTACACCCTGGCGCTTTTTTTGAAATTAGTATTTTGATCCTATCTATATTCTACTATTTTTCTAGCACATGTGCAAATGCAGGTTCTATTATCAAGTAATAGTTGCTTCAATCAGAGGAATATTGAAAAAAACCTGTAGTGTTAAAATGAAAAGTATCTCAAATTTGAAATGGTTTCTTTCCTGCATTGGGATTTTAGTTAGAGTGCTGTCAAATAACACTAAATTATAGAGAAGTGCATATTGATCTACGTAAATTTTTGAGAGAGAGAGAGAGAGAGAGAACTCATGGAGGCTATTTGTCCCATCTGAGATGAGACAAAGTCTCTATTTAGAGGAAAGCTGTATTTTAAAAAGGATATTAGGTCAGATTTTATGGTTTTTATGTGCCCAAAGATCATTTAAAACTTCTACTTCTGAAAAAAACTTGTCTGTGACTTTCTTTTTACTGTTGCAGGAGTCATAATTGTTGATGTTGTTGGTTTTGCTTTTCAAGGTACCCAGAAAATGGCATAATAGAAATGGACACAGTTAATCTTCGACCCCGAGCAAGAACCATTCTGAAGTGGAGTGAGCTAAAAGTGGGTGATGTGGTGATGGTCAACTACAATGTTGAGACACCAGAAGAAAGAGGATTTTGGTTTGATGCAGAAATTACCTCTTTGAGAGAAATCTCAAGGACTAACAAAGAGGTTCATGCTAAAATTCTGCTGGGGTAAGATTTGCTTGACCAACTCAGAAAATCTCTACATATCATATGAAGTGTGTTTGGTTTGATTTTTTTTATCTACTAGTCACCACTAGATTAATTTTGGTGTCATAATTTGATTCCACAGCTGTGTGAATTATGAAATTACAGTGCATGGTTTTTACAATGTGCAGA
Organism: Rhadina sibilatrix; assembly: GCA_013400275.1. NCBI lineage: Eukaryota > Metazoa > Chordata > Aves > Passeriformes > Phylloscopidae > Rhadina > Rhadina sibilatrix. The sequence goes on along the minus strand of VWYO01006373.1, from coordinate 109,061 downwards.
CTTAACTGTAAGTCAGAATTTTTATTCTTCCTGAAGTTGCTGGAGGCAGCTATAAGGTTTTTGATGTATTATGCGTGACTCAGATTGATCAGAGCGTGTTCCAGTAATTTTTTAGATAATTGGGAACCCCTAGGTCTCACTGAGTATGAGTCATCTCTGACAGTTTGAATAAGTTTCTGAACTGGCTAAATAAATTCCTAAAGAATAAATTATTTATGTAGTATTATAACCTCTGATAAGTAAAGGTTTCAGCTGTGGGATGTGGGAACTGCAAGTTTTCATTGTGACTGAGACTGCCTGAATATCTTTGCTTTGTTTTACTGTTAATTTTAAAACTCCCATACAGTTCTTTAGGAACAGTGTTTTCTGGAGATACCCTTAAGATATTGCTGTCAGTAAGCTGTGTTATTGCCTTTTTATGGATGAAGAGATGATATGTGGTTGATTTAATGTTGGCATGTCCCACATTTTCTCATGAGTGTTATTGTTCTGGGAGTCTGTTCCTGAAAATGAATTGGACTACTAGCATACCTTGTAATTTTCTTTACAGGAAAAGAGAATGTTGTATCTGCAGGAACAGTTAGTGTGGAACATGCGTACTTGGGACACAGAAGTCTCTGTGAATCAGGTCTAATTCAGTATTTTGTGTAAAAGTGCAGTCTTACCTAGTACTGGGAAATAGCAAAGACATTGGCTTGGTCAAGCAAGTAAATGAAAGTGTTTTGGGGGTGGGTTTTTATTTTAAAATTACACGAGTTTTATTAGACAATCTCAGTGTATTATAGTAATCTTTTATTAAGTAGGGTAGGCACATGGACTTGTTTTATAGGCAAAGCAAGAAAACCCCAAATGTGAAATACAAGGCAAGAAAAAAAGGAGTAGATATTTTGAATTATTAACTTCAGTGAGAGAAGAGATTTAGAAATGGAGGATGTTATCAATGGAGAGATGCAGATTTTCACTGTAGTGCATTTACTGCTAGTGACATTTGGTGAGTCAGGGATGAGTTTTATGACCTTCTACAAATAGAACTGTCCAGACAGCAGCTTACATGAAGTTCAAATGTCTGTTGATAATATTTTTTGAAACTTTTGCCTACATGGATTCTTTCAGAATTTTCCCCATAATCAAAATACATTTTATATTGGCAAAAGGAAGTACCCGGTGGCTAATAAAAAATTCTTATTGGAAGTCTATAGGAGAGTCTTTTCTATATCTAAATAATCACATAGTTGCGCTTCAAACTAGAAGATGCTAAATTCAAATATTGTCCGTACTGTGGCAGGTACAATAGGGTTCCCCAGATACTTATACTTACTATCCTCTGAAAGGCGTTGGGAGGAAAACAGCACCGTTGACAAATACCTATTCTAAGATGATGAACTTAAGTCCATTTTTCTGATGGAATCAACTTTCAGAGAATTTTCTTCCTAATTAAGAACTCTGGTGTCCTTTAAATGTTGATAGATTGTATTAGTAGTAATCAGCTTGTTGTAGTAAGATTAACTGAGCCCTGCCATTTCTTAAATTTATCAAAGAAAATTCTGTGTGACCTGTACTGTCCAACTTATTCCTCTCATTCATAGTAAGAGAACAAGACTAATCTTGTAGTATTCATAAATTTGTGTAAGGAGCATGCAAAAGTAATTGTTTTGAATTTCAGGCATGTTGATTTACAATTTAAAAACCAACCTCAGTGTTTAATTATTTATTAATTCATAATATAACTAATATAAAATATATTGATTTAGTTTAGAATTATAACGCAGTTGTTACTATTTTAATCTAGGATAATATAATTAATACATTTCTATTCCATAATATTGACATGTAAGTATGAGTTCTTAACATTGTTAGCATTAACTATTTGTCTCAAATAAAGGTGAAATTTATTTTTATGATTATATGTTAGTGATTAATTGATTGTATATTAATGACTTGATTCTTGTGTGCTATATAAGAACAATGTTAGCAGGCAAGTAAAGGGAGGCAGAGGTCTTAGGGTTGCATTGGATATATTTATTGCTTAGACTTTTCTTTCCTTTGTGGTATTATATCAAAGAGACTGTATAAAACAATTTTGTATGCCATATTTGAAGGTTTGATTTATTGAACTTGGTTGCATTTGATAAAGATTTAATGAAAGCTGTTGGCATAATCACAGGAAATAACAAGGATATGCTGTTTGTGGTCATGCTTTGAAGCTAGTAAAACATATGATGAATACTTATTTTGGTGTACCTTTTGACACATGTGTTAGTTTGGTGTTACTGTTACTCATGCCTTAGTCATAACCAAAAGGAAAATTCCTGTACAATCTGTCATCATTTAGCTTATCTTTTGGAAAATATATATGAAATAGCAAATATTACCAAATAGAGGATGAGACTGAATAGGGGAGGCAAATATCATTATGCAGAATAATTGACCACTTATTATTGATTTCTATAGTATTCCTATTGCAGCTGAAATTTTTTGATTGTAGGATGTCTAAAACATATTGAACAGGATTTTCTGTGTCTGAGATGCAAATACTAGGGAAAGAGCAGTGCTTTGGCCATGGAATAGGACTTAAGGTTTCTCATGACTCTGTGCTCCTGCTTGGGGTTCAGCATCTCTGAATGTGAGATTCTTTTTTCGGAGTATCTGTGGTACCTCTGAACTGATTTTAACTGGTGAGGTGTTGCATCTCCAGTTTTAGATATCCTGTTTTTCTCTTTGAGGATAGTGTTCTATTTCATAATAACAACACTTGTTTGTAATCCAGAATAATATTGACTTGTTGTCTTTGAGGCTAACTGTTCACAATTTAACCTTGGCGCCAGCAGATATATTTAAATTCACTATACCAAATCAAACCAAAGTAGATCAAACAATGCTCTGCATTTGCTCCTTCCTAGAACTGAAGATAGAGACCAAATTAGATCTTAGTTTTCTTCAGTAAGCCCTTGAAAGCCTGAGTTTAGCAAGGACTCTGTCATTACCAAGACTCGTATTTTGCTTAAGCCTTTGGAGATGTGTAAGAATGTAGATATAAATTATGCAGAGTGAACATAATTTTCTTCTTTAGGTGAGTGAATGTTTAATGGATTTGATGTCTTCACCTATGCAACTGTAAAGGAATGTAATAGAACAGTCCTAAATTTTCATGTTCATATTTGCCATCTTTTAGTTCTGCAGGTTTTTCTGTGAGCATTCCTGCTCCCAAAAAGGAATTTTTTTTGCAGATTACTTTCTCTTAATTTTAAAATATTCTTATTGTATTTTTCTTGTAATCTACCAGATCTTCTGGTGTTTGTCTTCCTCTTCTTTTTTTTAAGGGTATGCGTTTATATTTATCATCTTATGACTCCTCTTATTCATATGTAGCATATTTTATTTTCAGAATGCACTATGATATTCTGAAATTATCTTTATGCTGCCTGTTCAGATTTTACTTCTAACTTCTCCCTTTAATTCTTTTGGACAAGTTTTTCCATTTATACGTAACTTCTGTTTTTTAAAAAATCATACATATATTTGTTTTTACAGCTTTGCAAAGGCACAGAAATTAAACACTAGAGAATAGTGAGATGTTCTGTAATAGTGAGTGAAACAAGCTATCCATGCGTTTTTTTGTTTATAATTTCAAAAATTCTTGTGCTTCTGTCAATTTCTATCTAGTTGAAAAGAATGTTATTCGTAGTTGGACCTTGTTTTGACACTTAGGAAGGTAACAGTACCATACTTCCTATCACTCTCAGTATACATTCATATATATCATCATGTCAGAGTTGTCATAATTTGGTAGATGCCAAGTAGTGCAGTTCTCATAATGCTTCTTCTTTAGGTCTGGAATTTTCATCAATATGGTTTATGTCTTACTAATGCTTGCATAATTTTCTACCCAAAGTAACATCCTGATTTGTTTTATTGTAGTGTCTTTGACTGTTGCTGATTGATCTGGGAGGACGCTGTTTTGACGCTGTGTGGAATATTAACAATATTTACTTGGACCTATTTTTTCAAATAACTTTCATGTTTTATCAGCAGGTATCCTAGTAATAAGAATTTTAATTGCTGAAGACCTTACCTCCAGCTTTTTTGCACAGATGTGAAAGTGGTATATTTCTTCTAGGCAACAAAACTAGTAAAAAGCTGGATTTGTACCTTCCATTTCCCTCTTCTCCTTGGGACTTCAGTGGAACTGCTCACCTCCTTTGAAGAAGAGAAGTCATCTTGAATCAACAGGACTTTTCAAGTCAAGATAGATTCTGAATGGCCAAGAAGCCTGCTGGCATTTTTGATGATGAATACGTAGAGATGATGCCTAGAATTTTTGAAGCATTTATTTGTACTGCTTTTTCCTGGTCTCTACAGCTAGAGATTGCTCTTTTTGTAATACACAGCCTTAAAGAATAATCTCACAACTCATAACAAGAATGATTCTTGACAACCAGAATGTTTTGCATACTACTTAATTACCCTGTTGGACAAAAGAAGTAATGTTAGCTAAAGTGGTGTGTGACTATAATTCTCAGCTTCAACTTAGAAGTGAAGTTTACTGTAAATAAAACTGTTTGCTTTTAAATTCCAGATTAGGTTTTTAACCTGTTTTCAGTTGTGATTTCAGTTTTGAGGAAAGGCCAAGAATAAAAAGATAAATTGGACACAAGGACAGAATATTATTAAAGAGACTTTGGAGTAGTGTGAAGTGTGTTCTGTTAATAATAATTAAGGTGTACAGGACAAACTGCCCAGGAGATATTGGGACATCCCAATATTCTAGAGAAAGGTTGTTTTTCAGGATGTATTGTTTGTCAAATGTGAAACAGAGCAACTATGTCTGACTAAGAATAACTCATGACAAGAGCATGAGGAGACTGAATCCTATATTTATGCACTGTACTACTTGTCCTCTTTGCAAGATCTCTGTGAGATAAAGTACTTTGATTCAGCAACTATGGCATCAAACCCTTGGTGTTGATACAGGTTGGGGATGAACTTATGGAGAGCAGCCCTGCCCAGAAGGACGTGGGGGTGCTGGTGGAGGAGAGGCTAGACGTGACCCTGCCATGGGCACTCACAGCCCAGAGAGCCAAACATGTCCTGGGCTGCATCCAAAGCAGCCTGGGCAGCAAGGCCAGGGAGGGGATTCTGCCCCTCTGCTCTGCTCTGCTCTGCTGAGACCCCACCTGCAGTGCTGCATCCAGCTCTGGGGTTCCTGGCAGGGGGCAGGAAGGACATGGACCTGTTGGAACAAGTCCAGAGGAGGCCACCAAGATACTTGAGGAGAATAGAACAACTCTTCTATTAGGAAAGGCTGGGAGAATGGGAATTGTTTGGCCTGGAGAAGAGAAGGCTTTGGGGTGACCTAATTACAGCCTTCCAGTATCTGAAGGGAGCCTTCAAAGAAGCCAGAGAGACTTTTTTATAAGAGCATGTAGTGGCAGAACAAAGGGCAATGGCTTCAAATTGAAAGATTAGGTTTAAAGTAGCTATTGGGAAGAAATTTTGTAGTATGAGTGCGGTGAGGTGTTAGGAACAGGTTGCTCAGGAAAGCTGCGGATGCCCCATCCCTGTTAGTGTTCAAGGCCAGGTTGGATGTAGCTCTGAGGAGCCTGGTCTACTGGAAAGTGTTCCTGTCCCTGGCCAGGGATAGGAACGAACTAGATAATCTTTAAGGTCCCTTTCAACCCAACCATTCTGTGATTCAATGAAGGAGTACAGTTTGAGAAGTATTTGGCTGACTTAGTATAGATATCCTTTTCTTGTTTCGTTCTCCTTTCCCTTNGAGAGCCAAACATGTCCTGGGCTGCATCCAAAGCAGCCTGGGCAGCAAGGCCAGGGAGGGGATTCTGCCCCTCTGCTCTGCTCTGCTCTGCTGAGACCCCACCTGCAGTGCTGCATCCAGCTCTGGGGTTCCTGGCAGGGGGCAGGAAGGACATGGACCTGTTGGAACAAGTCCAGAGGAGGCCACCAAGATACTTGAGGAGAATAGAACAACTCTTCTATTAGGAAAGGCTGGGAGAATGGGAATTGTTTGGCCTGGAGAAGAGAAGGCTTTGGGGTGACCTAATTACAGCCTTCCAGTATCTGAAGGGAGCCTTCAAAGAAGCCAGAGAGACTTTTTTATAAGAGCATGTAGTGGCAGAACAAAGGGCAATGGCTTCAAATTGAAAGATTAGGTTTAAAGTAGCTATTGGGAAGAAATTTTGTAGTATGAGTGCGGTGAGGTGTTAGGAACAGGTTGCTCAGGAAAGCTGCGGATGCCCCATCCCTGTTAGTGTTCAAGGCCAGGTTGGATGTAGCTCTGAGGAGCCTGGTCTACTGGAAAGTGTTCCTGTCCCTGGCCAGGGATAGGAACGAACTAGATAATCTTTAAGGTCCCTTTCAACCCAACCATTCTGTGATTCAATGAAGGAGTACAGTTTGAGAAGTATTTGGCTGACTTAGTATAGATATCCTTTTCTTGTTTCGTTCTCCTTTCCCTTTGAACAGAAGTTTCCATTTTACAAACACTCACTGACAGACATGTTCTATGCAGATGGTAGCTATTGCTTCACACTCTTTACCTGCATGCTTTGTTGTTCTACCTTAAAGAGGACAAATCTTCAGGAGGTTCCCTTGAATAGAAAGGATTTGAAGGATTACTGGTTTAAGATTTGATTGTTCCTAATTTTTTTCTGATATGGAACAAATATTTTATCTGCATACTTCCCTTTTCCTGATTCTTGAAAAGAGAACATAAAAAGTAACTGATTTGTCCCATGTGCCATTTCCCTGTATGTTTCCTGATCTTAACTAGCAATATGGGGAAATGAATTGTTTCAGGTTGGTTTCCCAAAATGGAGGGCAAGTAGACTAGATGCTTGTAATTGATGTTGAGCCTCCTAGACTATGAATATACTGTTCTTTGAAATTCCAGAATTTTAGTGGCAAACCAAGTCTGCCTTACAGAGGGAGCCAGAGTAAGTGACCCAGTTATTTAAGATCTTTGTAGTCCTGCTGCTAAAAAGGGTAAAACTTTGGAGGGCAAATATTTCCAAGGAAAAGGAGCGAGCAAATCCCGTGGATCAAAACCTGGTTAAATGCACAGCTTGTGTTAACAGTCATTTGACTTTTAATAATACCACTTTTACTTTTGCCCCTGACAACTGGAGAAAGGCAAATACTGCATCCATTTTAAAAGAGGGCCAGCCTTATTTCAGTCTTTGGAAATAAGGGGACAATTCTCGTGAAGTACTGGTGCAATGGTGATGATTAGGAATAGCCAGAGTGATTATTTTATTTTATTTTATTTTATTTTATTTTATTTTATTTTATTTTATTTTATTTTATTTTATTTATTTTTTCTGAGAGCAAATTGTGCCTTACAAGTTCATCTGCCTTCTGTGATAAAATTATTTTCTCTGTGGCTAGGGATAGAGCAAAAGTTGTAATTTAATTCAACGTGCAAGTGTCCCATAATACCCTGTTCCTGTCTGGTGATTCCTGTAGTAAACTGGGAAGGATGGACAACCAGGTGGGTTTAGAAAAAGAAAACATTGAATGATTGGGCTCGGAGAATAGTGGTTACTGATTTGCGCGGTACTTGGAAAGTGATGACAGACAAGGAACTGCAGGGATGTATCCTGAGACCTGTACTGTTCAGTATCTTGTGGCAATGTAGTGGACTCCAGCCAAGTGTGCAGTCACAGTGAATTGGTGGCGATTCAAGGGCAGTACTGCCAGTCTGAGAGACCTGAACAAGCAGAGTAGAAATGGGTGACAGAAGCTTCAAGAAAGTCAGGGTGGATAATGCAGAGTTTTCTTCCACCTGGGAAGGCACAGCCCCTTGAAGCAGTACTGACTGGGAAGTAGCTCTGATGAGAGGGATCTGTGGGTTTTGGTAGGCGGCAAGGTGAATACAAGCCAGCAGTGTGTAATGAAGATTAATAGTATTTGGGCTGTATAAAATGATAAGTAGAAGACTAAGGAAAGTGATTTACTCTCCTTTACTAAGCACTAATTAAACTGCATCAAGAATGTGCCACTTGCCTACCATTCCACTCACCTCCAAACACACGCTTCCGTCATCTGAATGGACAAGAGAGATACATAAAATGCAGTGACTTTCAGCAGAGGGGCAGAAAATTGGTTCTTTGGATTGCATCTAAAAGCTTAACATTTCAATTATTTGTGTGTTAAAACATTAATTGCTTTTTCAACAACAGAAAAAAGCGTATGTAAAGTGTTAAAATTTCAAATGTTTTGGGTGTCCTAACTGTTACTGTAAGATAAAAGTATATTTTGAAGGTGAAGAATGGGTTGACTTGGATCTTGAGGGTTTTGTTTGGTTTTCCAGAACTATATCTTCAGTATTTGTAAGTGTCCTTCCTCTAATAAACATGCAGACTTGGAACCACAGAGTCTTTTGATTTGCTTTTTAGGGGTGTGATATTTAGAAGTGTTTTGAAGTTTAATTTCTTCCCACTGAAGAAAGTCCAAACAGAAGAGGAACAACAGAAGAAAACAAATTTAAGTGCAGAAAGGCAAGTGGTGGGTGGGAGATAGTGGTGAGCACAATATTAGGCAAAACATTATGAAAATAAACAAGAAAAAAGAGTGGTGTTGAAACATATATATACACGTTTAAGAGGAACTTTGAGGATAGAAAGGAGCTGAGATTGTTCAAGCAGGATCAGCCAGAGCAGTTTGTCTAGGACTAAGTGTAGTTAGGGTTTTAGTAATGTTATGGGTGGTTATTCAACAAGTTGTCTGAAGAAAATTCACTCTTGCCACACAAAATGTTTTTTTTGTGTGTGTGTTTATACCTTTTACCTGTTATCCTGGCAGTGGACTGGTTAGTCTGGCTCCCTGTTTATACACATAGGTAAGAGCCATCCTCACACAACCCTACTATCCTCTAAACACTCCTGTATCAAGGATGTTCTGTATCAAGCCTATTAATAATTTTTGTATCTCTTTTCTGGAACCACTCCTGTAAATCCATGTCTGTTCTCTGGGGAGCCTACATCTAGCCCAGCTAATGCTGAATTATGATTGACATTTGCCTTCTCTCTACCTGCTGGTATTGCTGCTCTTAATGTAGTCCAAGAAGATGTGGACCTTCTTTGCTTGCCAGGGGCATATAAGTGGTTTATGGTCAGCTTGTTTTCTTATGTTCCTCATGGTCTGTCTCTCCCAAGCTGCTCTTCAGGTCAGGTGGAGACACTTGGCAAGTACTGGTACTCCCTCTGTGCAGGACTTGAATTTTTCTTTGTTGAATATGATGAAATTCCTTTCTGTCCAACTCTAAATGGTAGCAGAGGGTACTAATACTTTCCCAGGGACTGAGTTGAGACTGATCAATCTTTCATCAACCTTCCTTTTTGAAGATAAGTGTGGTATTTGCTCTCTTAACAGGAAGGCGTAATCACTAAGGACTAAGAGTACACTCATCCAAACATTAGGCAGCTCCCTCAGAGCTCATGAGTATGACCTGTTAGAGTCTGTAGATTTCTATATGGCCTGTGTAAATGCTCCATAACCTAATCTTCTGCTGAGGCTAACTCTTCCTTGCTTTGGCCGCTCCTTTTATTTTTGGGGACCTTAGATTCCTAAACACTGGTCTTAGCAATAAATACTTGAGACAAAGAAGGTGTTGTGTACGTTGGGTTTTCTGTGTTTATTGTTCTCAGGGGCCCTATATTTAGCAGTGGCCTCACATTTTCTCTAGTTTTCCTTTCCTGTCAAAGAATTTTACTCCCCAAATTCAAATCAAGGTACAGTTGGTTTTCCCAATTCTGTGCCTGCACAATAACCTCTTCCTGCCCCAGATCAGTTTCCACCTCTCACACATTTCATTTTTGTATCTAAGCTCCTAACTCATTTCTGCAGGCTTCCTGTTGCCTTTGATGTCCTGCACAGGGTTATATACCATTTTTGAGCTTAGGATTATCCTTAAATATCAGCTAGCTTTACTGGGCCCTTCTCTACAGGGTATATTGTAGAATTTTTCCAAGAAAATCTCTTCTGTCCTGAAAAATCCAGGGTTTTCTTGTACTTTTTCCTTTCTCTAAGGATTCTGAACTCCATCGTCTCATCATCATTGCAGACAGAAGTCCCATGACAAATTCTTCACTGTTTGTGTGTACCACGTCTAGAAATTTGCTTCTCCATGATCAGAAAGTTGTTATCACTGCATTCCAGAAATTCCCTATATTGTTTGTGCTCTGCTTTGTTGACCTTCTGGCAGAAGCCATGGTGCTTCAAGTTCCCTATGAGAACAGGGCCTGTAAACACAAAACTTTCCAGTTGTCTGAAGGAGTCTTCACGTATTTACTCCTTATAGCAGGCACCTACTACAGCATTGCTAATGTTCTGTCTGTTATCCTTGATCTGTAAGCCCTTGACTGGTTCCTGATATGCCCTCATATAAGGGACAACTGCTCTTAGTCTACTTCCTAGCCTCTTCTTCCTGAAGAGTGCTCACTGATTAGTCAGAGCACTCCAGTCACATGAGCTATCCCACCATGTCTTCATGATCCTGGTGTTGTCATGGAACTGCATTAATTACAAAGATCTCTGTATTCTCCTTTGTTCATTGCCCATACATTAGTGTATAGTGTTTCAGGGAGGCACCAAAGTGCGCTTTTCTCACGGATTTTTTTAGGGAATCTCTCCAACAGTTAGACCCAGAAGTCTTAATTAAAGCATTAGCAGAGATTCCAGACAAACAAGACATGGAAAGGCTATATTACCATTATGTAATGGCCATTGTACGCTTAAATGGAGGATTTAATATCATGCACTAATGAAATTGGAAATCATGGTGGAAGCATTTGCTAGAATTTTTCTGAAAAGAGTTAGGCAATATAAAGAGTGGAGATATTCCAAAATAAGCAGCTGCCCTCTAAATGCCAAATTAGTTAGGACCTATTTTTCTTACTAGGATTTTCTGATTTACAGGAATTCTTGTTGAATTAGATTCATCATGTTCTGAGCAGGAGAATCCCTGATACAAAGTTTTTTCATTATAGTGATACTGCCATACACATTCAAGCCACAATAATAAATTCATTACAAACTTTCTAGATTAGAAGTGTGGGTTTATCCTTCTTTACATGCATTTCTCCTTGCTTTTGGTTTGATATGACCATTCTTTGGAAATATCTTTGTGATTCTGTGCCATTGTATTCTCTTATGATTTCTGAAGGTGGAGATCTGAAGTTTTCGCCCTTCCTCCCCCCCCTTTTTTCGTTGTTGTTGTGGGCGGGGTTTTTGTTTGGGTTTTTTGTGATTGGTTGGTTTCATTTGGTTGATTTTAAAGCTCTTTACATTTTGGGGATTTGCTGTTGATATATTCACTTAGGTTTGTACTTTGGGTATTTGGGGAGTTGGTGGTTTTTGGGATTTCTGGATTTTTGGTTGGTTTTGTTTTCTGGTTTGTACTTTGTTTGTTTTCCTCAGAGTGCTTAATATGTTTCTGTGCTTTCAGGACTCTTTCTTTTCTATTCTTTGTTTTTTGGAAGGTCTTTTCATCCTGACATTGTGCCTGTGAGTTTGTTATGATGGGAGGTGCTTTTTCTCATGTCTTTTGTTTTTGAGTTGAGGTCTGGCAGGGTTCACAGATTGGTCTCCTGTAACTGTCTTAGCTCATGATGTGTGTGTGCTGCATCTACTCACTACTTAAAACCTGGACAGGAGCATTTACTCTTACAGTAAGACTCACCTGTTTGTAACTCACCTATTTGTATCTTTGCTTCTTCCTAGCATGAAGGAATTTGTTGACTAGGCCAGACCGTCTTGAACAGACCCTTAGCATTGTTCCTATGCACTGCAGTTCAGTCTGCAAACACATAGAGAAGTCGACTGAGCTTTTAGACCATGCACTGTGATGCCAAGCACAACTCTTGTATTTTTTTTTTTTTTTTTGCATATTTTATGTATATTAGGACTTTGGTGTATTACCTTTATGGATCATTGTCCTGCATTTTTACCTGGTTCTTCATGGACATTTGAGTGTTAACATCTTTGTGTTTGAACTTGGATTAGGAAACTGTAGATGTCTACTGAGCATTTGTGATAGCGCCAGTCACAGACTCAGTCCTGACTGAGAAAGGGAGTGGCTGGGGTGCTGGTAGTGGAGTCATCTCTCTGATGGGACAGGGGCGTTCCTGCAGTACCATGGACAGGGCTGGGTTTGGGGCCGGTGGGACAGGGCCCTCCACAGGCTCCACATGTCTGTGTGGTCTGTGGCATGGGGCCGGGATGTGCGCAGTTGTGAGCCTCTGACATTGTTGCTGGCTGTTCTCTCAGGCCAGTTCTTTCCCCGGGTTACTCTTATGTTCACCTGCCTACAGCTTCCAGGCTAAGGAGGAGAGAGTCTCTGTCCAGGTCTCTGCTTTCAGAATGTGGCATATGAGCTATAGTATATTGCTTTGTAAATGCCTCAGGCACCACACCTACTGCTGACATTAAACAAAGCAATATCCTGCCTGACTTGTGTGTATGTTCACAATATGAATTTCTAAGTTTGGGAGTATGTATGTTTTGTTTTTAAAGGCATTAAAGATTCATATTAGAATATGGTCCTTAACATAGCCTAGAAAAAGTTAATTTTTTTTTTTTTTTTGCTATTGTTTAAACACTAGTGTTATAGAAAGACAGCAGTAAAATCTTTGCATAATCTGGAAGTTGTCACTTATCTTTGCAGTGCTTGTGTAATAAATGAAAAGTTGAATTAAAAACAGAGCTAATACTGTCCCATTTTATAACTGCATTTTTAATGATTAAACAAATGTGCATGGAATATTCTGAAAAAAGTCTTGTAAATACTCTATGCTTTTTTGCTTGTGTGCAGTAAAAAAATAAAAGAACCTCTGTGTAATTCAGTACAACCTAGCAGAATTTGGTCAGATTATGAACATAATATGCTGTCTAAATGTGGAAGATTTTGAAGTCACATTTGAAACAAGCCTGTTTAAAATCAAATCTCCAGTCAACTGCTTCTAAGGAGATGATATTGAAAGTTTTAACAAGCATTTTGAATGGTAATATTGAAAGATTGTGGTTTTTTTTATTTAACTATGATTTGTTGATGCAAAACAGAAAGAGTTGCTGGCTGAAAACTTCACAGAAGCTGAATAAAGGCTGATTGATGTAAGGCATTTAAACAAAGTGTTGCATATGAAAAGATAGATACAGAAAGTGGTAGTAAATCTGGTTTTGTTTTGATTTGTTAAATGAATTTGTTAAATTCATTTAATTTGATTTGTTAATATATTTGTTAAATATTATTTGTTAAATGAATTTGTATATTTGGAAAGCATAGCCAATGTTATAGTCTGTTAGGTTGTATTCTGATTGTGGCTGTTTCTCCACTGACCTGGACAGTACCTTTTGACATTAGCCATAGAGATTGACTGTGAATTAGTTGTTTGTGGTAGTAATCATGACAGTGTGAGTAAGGTTTTGCTCTTAGGGGGCCTAAATATCATTAGACACTTTTCATAATTATTCTTTGTATGAATATAAACTTTGTATGTATTTTTCTGGTGTTCTTTCCCCCATTTTTATTCAGCATTTGACTTTAATGTGTGTTAAAATACTATATTTTTGATTTCAGTGTGGTAAAGTGATAAACCCAGAAATTTCCAGACAGAGCTCTGATAATGGTCACTGGATCTTTCAGACTGTAAGAAGTGATAAAGTTCTCTAAGCATCGTAACTGTCCAGCAGCTTTTATTTTCTGTGAAGCTGACCTTTGAAATATCCAGGATAGTATCCACTTGTCATACATCTAGTCAGCTGTGATTCTGAATGTCTAAAAGTGTTTTGTTATCTGAAGGTTATTTAAAAAAAGGAAATGTGTGTGGGGAAAGTCCAGATAAAAAACGGTTCAGTTGAAGGTTTCTCTCTGGCTTTGGCTACCCTTTCTCAAAGGAAGGCTTCCATTAGGATTCTACTGTGTTGAAGAATCTGGCTTTGTTTTGGGATTTACTTCTTTAGGAAGATTTAAAGTTCTTACTTGAAGTACAAACAGCCCATTTACTATGCATATTGTACAATCTCATTTTTGGTATGCTAGGGTGAAGAAATGAAGAAAGGTTATACATTTGACAGCATAATATAGCCACTATTTTGCTAGATAATCATAATTTTAAAATCACATTATTATTAAAACACTGAATGTGTACTGTGGCAAAAGAATTATTCTTTTGTGAGCAACTAGCTGAGCAGATTGTTTTAGTTTTGGTAAGGCTTAACCTTTTATTATTAGCCATCATTTTCACAATGTTAGTTGATCTTTGTCTGTAGTTCCAGATATGCAGCTGTGGCATTTGTTGGAACATACCAACTTTGTAATGTTATTTGATAGTATTTTCTTATTTCTTATGTAACTCACAGCAGAAAATAAAATGTATTATCTGGTTCAAAGGAAAAACTTAGCCTGGAAGTTGCTTTGTAACTGTTCTTATCCCAAAGGAAAAATACAGGGCAAAAAGAGAAGGAATGTCTACCATGATCTACTGTATGTGATAAAGAAATTATGAATTCCATCTGTTTAATAAGTACTGCCTAGATTTTGGAAATATTGCTAGTCAGTATGATTGCAGTGCTATGAAAGGAAAAACATGTCATGCAGCTGTATTAATTTTTTTATTATTTCAAGAGTTCTGTGTTTTACAATATTAGAGGTCTTTTTTATTTAGCTAGCTAAACTAAAGAAGTGTGTTGTGCTTCAACACTTTGAGGTGGAAATAACAGTTTTTGAGATGATACTTTGTAATAAAGTTGATCATAAAAGTCTATGCCTCTGCATACTTAACAAAAACTTTGCTGTTTCCCTTTGGAACACTTACATCATTAAACCAACTTTGTTGTGCATTTCCACACCCAAGCAAATTATTCTGTATAAGGAAAAGAGTTTCAATTTACCCCTAAACATGTAAGGAAATTAAACTTTCCATAGCTTTCTCACTGTAATTGGCTTGATGCCAACACAGGGGCACTGGTTGGATCTTTAGGAAGTTTCTCAAAACCTGTACCTGTTTCTGTTGGCAGTTTGCCAAAAGAACCTTCCTGGGTCATTCAATACTTAAGGATGAGCACAGAGGTGCTCTGGGCTTTTTAGGGTGTCTTAGCAAGATGTCAGACATTTCTCTGACGCCTGTGCTTGGCCTCTTTTTTTGTTTCTGTATAGTTTGTTATTTTGTCTTTATTAAACCTCTTACTTTACAAAACAATAAACAGAAGAGCTGTCTTGCAATTATTTTCAGCCATTCTGAGAAGTGCAGGACACCCTCAGACTTGATAAATCTTCACGTAGCTTATTCCATTCTGGCCACGTGCAAGATTTTATTTCAATTTATAAATCTTTTCATGGTATCTTTTAAGGAAACAATATAATAATCTTTGTAGTTAAAAGTAATTTTATAGTTCACATTGGCACTATTAAGAATTTACTCCTAATTAATATTCTGCTGAACTGAAGTTTGTTGTGTTTCCCAAATATACGAATAGCAAGTGTCTTGATTTTTGAGTAAAGCTGTATGGTGTTTTGCCACCTTCCTTCTTGACCACAGACAGTATGTAGAGAATACAGATAATGGAAAGCTTTTTTTTAACAGCTGCCCTTTAGTTTTCTGGGGAAAATGCAGGGTTGGGAGGAAAGGTAAGTTAAATAGCTCTAAACCATAACACACTGTAGAGAGAGAAGAGGAAATCTGTGTTTTTCCTAGATGCAGTTTTGCTCATACTAGGAATAGTGGTTATAGACTACACACACATTTAAGATTTGCAGGATGCCAAAATCAGTGAAAAATATTTCTTAAATTTGCCTGAAATTTACGAGAATTTGAGAATATCAGTCATTTGTAGCTGCTACATAAGTATAAAATTTCACATTAACTATGTGAAAGAAGTAATAATTCTGTATTTTTGTTTTAAATTAGATTCACGATTTTGAGTTCTGTTGGAAGTAAGTCCTAGAGGAATAACATTGGATAGGCAGTCAAGCAGTGTTGTAAGTAAAAAAGGTTCTAACATAGATTTATGGCATTAAAGAATGTCAAACAGGTGTGTTTTGTTTTTAATTTTAAATAACCTAGGAATAACAAGAAATATAGGACAGTTAATAAAAGACTCTCCAAAGTCCACAAAATAACCTGGGAAGTATTGGTGCTTTGGAGAATTTATTGATTCAGTTTTCCTGCCAAAGATTATGTTTACATCTTGTCCATTCTATATTTTAATGTGTTGTGCCTTTGTGGTTGTGAATTGCTCAGTATTGTGGATAATTCAAAGCGACTTTGCATGCTAAACCTAAGAGGTGTTACTCACAATAGCCAGAATTGCTGTAAAGTACCCCTTAGGATGTAAATGATGTTAATTCTAAATACATTATTTTCCTGATCAGGAAAGCAAACAGTTCTTTATCTGGTGGATGTATTTGCATTGATGCAGCATTTGTATATCTGTTCAAATAGACTAAATATTTGAAATTTACTAGCATTTGCTGTTTATGCATGTGACCAACAATAGGGAATGTTTTTCCTCCCAAAACTGCTGGGAAAGAAAAAGGTCAAAATAAATACAGATGTCTAAGTAAACAGTTGTTGGTACACTTAAAAGGCAATTAGAGTCAATCAAGACACTGACAGAGTCCTCTCAACTCCAGTTCCATTGAGACCTAAATACTGCTATGTTCAGGGCCTTGAAAAGGTGGTTTTTCCCTGACTTAGTTTTTTTCTGCCTTAGTTAGCTCATCATGTGTCAGAGTCTGAGGACTGGTAGTCAGCACAAAGGAGGTGGTGAGAGCAGGTGAAGAGGTAGAGCAGAGAACCACAGATTCCAGACTGAAGCCTGATGTTTCTAGCGATGTTCTGTTGTTGCAGTTATCCTTATTGAATATGAATCTAATGTCTTGTTTCCCTATCTGTCTATACTCTAATTTTGTTTTGCAGACTAGGCCTTTTTGTAGGGATCTGCCACCTGGCTGGCTTTCTTCAAAAGTAGTAAATTGAAAGTGGTAAGAAAACAGGCAGTTGAAGAGAGCACAATATCATCCTAAAGAAGAAGGGAAAGGGAGCACTTTAGAACTGTTGGTGTCATTATGGCCATTTCTTCCTAGTTGCATTTCCATTTGAATTACAGTCTGTGTGGATACAAATATGTTTTAATAAGAATAGGTGAAAACCTTTACATTTAATATTTTCTAATTCTTTTCTTGTCCATCTGTCTTGCGGCATTATTGTTGTGGAGTCTTGGAGTATTTTTTACTACTAATCACTGAGATTTTGCACTGAAACCTGACATTAGCAGGACTATTTACAGTGTATAATTCAGTACAGTATTGTATGTGGCTTTCCAGAGTTGAGAAACAGTTAAAAGTCATAGAAGGGCCTTTAAAATTTGCTGCTGCTTTTCTTGCTCTATGGGTTCCAACTATTATTCTGTCTTATAGGCCACATTTCTGGTTTTCTTGTGATACTATGCTTTTATAATAATCTTTGAGATGCTGTATTCCAGAGGATACAGTTTTGTCAGGTCTGCTTTGTTCGGCCAATAAAAACATTTAGAAGTTTTAAAAATGGAATTAAGCTGTATTGGATAACAGTCAATAAAGATTTACAGACGTGTCAGACAGTCTAAGGATAATGGAGTTGTCTTTTCTTTAAGTGAGCCCTAAATATATGTTTTATTTTTTCCTTAGAAGTTACAGTGCTAGACTGATTTTTGTGTGTGAGTTGAAATAAAGGATCCTATCAGTGATAAAAAGGCTACTTATCTTTATCTTATTGCTTAGGATCAAAAAGTACAGAATTTAGGTCTGAGGAACTAAGTTGAATGTACTTTTTATTCTTTTTGTTTTTCAGAGGTCCAGAAGACACAATAAATGATTGTAAAATCCTTTTTATAGAGGAAATGTACAAGATTGAAAAGCCAGGAGCCTATCCATTGACATTTGGGGATGGAGATTTCAAAAGTATGCACTTTTAAAATTATTTGAATAAAAGTACAAATTGAGTGATGTTTCTTTAGAAAATATCAGCATGCGGAGGTGGTAGTAATAATTGGTTTGTGTTCAAGAAAGTAATTGCGGAATCATTTTTAGATTTCTGTTCTAGAAGTATAGTTACTATAGGATGGCTTTATTGCTTGACATATTCATAAACTAATAACAGCTTAGTGCTATCAGTCATAAATGGTGAAAAAGGGAAACAGCTGATAGTGCTCTAAAGGAACAGTGCAGAATGAATTTGCAGTCTCATCTAAGTTCCTAGAGGGGTGTTCAGGGCACCAAAATTGCTGTTGCAACGGACATGTAATTTAAGCTTTTAATAAATTAATAACTGCCAAAAATAGAATTAGTTAGTAGTAATACACTTTAACTCTGTCATTATATCAGGGGAAAAAAAAGATAGGGAACTTTGCTAAAGCTAAAGCAGCTAAAGCTGCTTGTACCATGGGAATAAAAGGGGTAAGTAATGTTTGGCTTAGTTGATCCTGCATGACCTTCTAAAAAAGTTACAATGCCAGACCTCCTTCCCCACAACCACAATAAGGAGTTAGTGGCAGCTTATCTAAAAAGTAATGTGACATTTTATCCTAAGTTTGAAAATATATTGAAGTTAGGAGTGCTGGGTGTTTGTGATAGCAACACTGAAAACTGAACTGCAGGTCTACAAGTAGGTATTAGCTATATATTTTATTCCTGACTCCATGCAATTTTTCAGAACCTTTGTTGATGACTCTCAGTGCACAGCGAGTCTGATTAATGTTTATTTCTTGTCTAAAAAAAAAGCAACTGTTTTTCAGAGGAGAAAAGATCGTTCCCTGTGGTATTACTCAAAGTGTTGATTTCTCAACTCATTATTCATTTTCATTATTGAAAATTACTTCCCTTAGACTACTAAAAAAAGAAAATTATCCACTCTTATTTTTTCTTGGTCATATTAAAAGATCTTAGCAATATCTTAAAGCATGTTTTGATTTTAAAAGATGGCAGTGTGAGAAAATTGAAAATCTACAAATACTGGTTTGTGTTTATATACTATTTATTTTGCGAGTATGCAATGCTTTAAATATCATAAAAAATTACTGCAATTCATTTAGTTCTTTGCCACAGCTACTGTGTAGTGAATTAATTTTTTTAATTATGTGTCAAGGAAATGAGTGATTACTGTATTGCTGATTATACAAAATTGTCTACAATGGTGCTATTTGATCTGATGTGAGTATTTACTTATCACAGAATCATTCAGATGGCAAAAGACCCTTAAGACCATCAAGTCCACTAAATCATGTCCCTAAGCGCCACATCTACATGCTTTTGACTTCCAGGGGTGGTAGTTCCATAACATCCCTGGGCAACTTCAGTAGCTTCTTTCAGTGCTTGACCATTCTTTTGCTGAAGCAGTTTTCATAATAATCAATCTAAACCTCCCCCAACCCAACTTCAGACAACTTGCTCTTGTCCTTTTGACTGACCTTCACCTGGTTACAAACTCAGGTAGTTGCAGAGAGCAATAAGGTTTCAGGTCATCTGAGCCTTCTTTTCTCCAGGGTAAATAACCGCAGCTCTCTGAGCTGCTCTGTATAGGACTTGTGCTCCAGAGCCTTAATGAGCCTCACTGCCCTACTCTGGACACACTCCAGCACCTCAATGTCCTTCTTGGAATTAGGGATCTGAAGCTGAATACAGGATTTGAAGGGTGGCCTTACCAATCAGTACTTTGTACACTGATTGCCACTGTAATTGTTTCAGAGTCAAGGCCTTCATTGTCTATTACAGTTACTTCACTCCAATGTTGATAGTTGTTTCTTTATTTGTAACCTATTTGCTCAAACTACCCAAATATTGATATCTGTGTAGAGATTTGCACCTCTGTGTATGTTTTATTTCATTTTGTTCTCCCATGGTTTTATTAATTTCAGCATACTGTTTATAATATATAAATATAATTCATAAATATATTTTAAAGTGTAATTGTGAAAAATAAATTGATCTGGGAATTCAGCCTTATATCTTTAACTGCTCTTTTTCCTGAAGTCAACACTCACCACACAATCCTGTTCATGTGGTTATGGTTTTTCAGCCAGGTCAGCTTTTTTGCCTTTGTTCAGGTATGTACAGTGCACATCAGCTGAGCTGTATGCTATAACCCATGTGGCCTATCCTTTTGGACTGTACTTAAAACTCCATTTGTGCTTAGTTTTAAAAGAAGTTAAATATATATACACCTATCTATAAACATGCAGCTCCCTTAGCTTATGGAAAGATGCAGAATTTTATTACAGTAATGGCAGATAAAATTAAAATCATTATTTGGCCTTAAATATTCTATGAGATTGTTGTAAGCACAATCAGCAAATGCATTAACTGTGTTTTTGGTAGTATTAAACTACTATCCATGCCCTTCTTGAAAGATAGAATGCCTTCTATGGAAATAATCTTCATCAGATAAACAGTGTAGGTTGTCTCTGCAGAAAAACTCTTATTTCTTGAGCATGGTCACATAATAATTAGGTTTTGTACGTGTAAAGTGATGTGTCAATATAAATTTAGCAGTTACAATTAAAAATAAAGTAGTCTTTTTCTAATTAAATGGAAGTAAAATTCTACAACTGAGGAAAGGAGGAAGACTAAGCCTATTAGAAAATTATATTAGAAATAAAAAAATCTAAGAAGCAACAAATTTTAAATATGGTACAGATATTTATATGCAACATGCAAATAAGACCTAGGTATCAACATATATTACTTCCATCAGAATCCAAACTTGTGTTAATTCCTTGTGCAAAAAAAAAAAAAAATAATATGAAATTATTTATGCAACTGAACTCTGCATAGTTGGATGAGGTGAACATTGTTCATGACCAATAGTGCACCTATAGTTAGTGCATATGACTTACAACATGGTTAAAACAGAAATGTGAAAAATCAAAGTCATATAATGAAAATCATGGTTTGTAATTTGTATATTGAAGAAAGTAGAGAACTTCACCTATTGTTTAACCGAAGTAAAATACATAGGTATTTTTTGCTCTTTTCCTATTAAAAAAAAAAAACCTATTAACTTTTTACCTAAGAAACTGGTTTTGTAACTGAAACCAGTAAATTACGTAGGCCTAAACAATGTGTGATGCTTAGAGGTACAGAAGAATATGCCATTTCATGTTTCCTATTATTTATTGGATGAGGTAGACTACTGGATTTCCACAGGGGGTGCTCAGTCATCACTTTTAAAATTTTTCAAAGGAGTTAACAGTTATCTGGGATTTCTTAGTCTGACTTGAATTGGTGTTGACACCTTGCACAGATTATGAGTTTAACATGGAAAACCCTCAGATTTATTCATCAGCACTCGAACAATTTTTCCTTTCTTTTCAAACGAACCTTGGGAGAGAAGTCTCAAACTAATAGAGAGTTACCTCTATTTAGATACGATATGTCTTCTAGGCTACACTTTACTAGAAGCAATATTCTCATAGATTTTGGAGTATTTTTAGAAGTATATATTTAAGTGTACCTTTGCCTTTCAGACTTTGCAAAGGTACACTTAAATATATACTGGTAGTTGGTCACTGGTAGCTTTACATGTTTATTTCTCAGGTTTTCCAGTGAGTACATATCACTAAACCTATCTGCAGCTGGTAATCTTCCCTCTTTCCTGATTCTTTTATATTCTTCAGTTTTGAAGTTTTTTATCTTAAAAACAATGATTCAAACAGCATTGTTTCAGCACTTCTTGTCGGAGAATGGTTTTAGATGGAAGGGGCCTTTAAAGATCCACTAGTCCACCCCCCCCCTGCCATGGGCAGGGGAATTTTCATAAAATCAGGTTGCTCAAAATTCAACCTGGCTTTGAAAGGTTCCAGAGATGGGACATCCCTACCTTCTCAGGGTAACTTGTGCCAGCGTCTCATCACCCTCACAGTAAAAAAATTCTTCTTTGTATCCAGTCTAAATCATGTTTCTTTCAATTTAAAACTATTCCTTGTTGTCATTATTGTTGCTCCTTGTCATTACTGATCTTGGTAAAAAATCTTTCCCTGTCTTTCTTATAAACTCCCTTTAAGTATTGAAAGGCCACAAAAAGGTACCCCTAAAGCCTTACCTTGCCCAGGCTGAACAAATCCATCTCCCTCAGGCTTTCTTCATAGGAAACGTGTTCCAGCCCTCTGATCTTTTTCATGGCCCTTCTCTGGACCTGTCCTAGCAGTGGTTGGAAGGAGTACTCAGGGAGCTACAGGCCTGTCAGCCTGACCTCAGTGCTGGGTAAGGTCACGGAGTAGATTATCCCGAGTGTCCTCAGGCATTGTGTGCAGAACAGCCAGGGGATCAGGCCCAGCCAGCAGGCTATGTGAAAGGCAGGTTCAGTTTGACCAACCTGATCTCCTTCTATGACAGGTTGACCCACCTAATGGTTGGCCTAGAAAGGCTGTGGGTATTGCCTACATGGACCTTAGTAAAGCCTTTGATACTGTTTCCCACAGCATTCTGGAAAAACTCTCTGCCTGTGGCTCAGGCAGGCACACTATGCACTGGGTAAAAACCTGGCTTTATGGCTGGGCCCAGAGATTGGTGGTGGGTGGAACTACATCCAGCTGGTGGCTGGTCACCAGTGGTGTTCCCCAGGGCTCAGTACTGGGACTGCTTCTGCTTTATGTTCTTCGTGGATAATCTGGATGAGGGGATTGAGTGCTGCCTCAGTCAGTTTGCAGATGAACCAAGCTGAATGGGAGTGTTGATCTGCTGGAGGGCAGAAGGCTCTGCAGAGGGATCTGGACAGGCTGGATCATGGGCTGAGGCCGATGGTGTGAGGTTCAACAAGGCCCAGAGCCGGGTCCTGCCCTTGGGTCACAACAACCCCAGGCAGTGCCACAGGCTGGGGCAGAGTGGCTGGAAAGCTGCCCTCAGGAAAAGGACCTGGGGGTGCTGGTGACAGTGAGTGAACATGAGCCAGGCTGTGCCCAGGAGGCCAAGAAGGGCAGTGGCATCCTGGCCTGTACCAGCACTAATGTGGCCAGCAGCACCAGGGCAGGGATTGTTCCCCTGTACTCAGCACTGGTAAGGCCACACCTGAATCCTTTGTTCAGTTCTGAACTCCTTACTGCAAGAAGGACATTGAGGTGCTAAAGTGAGTCATACCATATGCCTGAGAGTATTGATTAGATATTAGGAAAAATTTCTTCATGGAAAGGGTTGTTAAGCATTAGACCAAGTTCCCTAATGGTAGTGTTCTAAAGGTGAGTGGATATGGCACTTGAGGACATGGTTTAATGCTGAACATAATGATGGTGCTAGACTTGGTAGTTAGACTTGATGATCTTAAAGTTTAGTGATTCTATGATTTTGTGATTAACTGCACTGCTCAGTTTGGTGTCATCTACAGTCTTGTTCAGGGTGCATTCAATTCCACTGGATATGTCATTGATGTAGATAGAAAGTAATAGTGTTCCCAATATGACCCTTGAAGAACACCACTCCGTAATGGTTTTCACTTTTGCATTGAACCATTGGATATGGACCATTTACTCTTTGAATGTGGCCATCCAATGAAGTCCTTAACTATTTAACATTTCATTCATCAAACCCATCTCCCTTCAGTTTAGTTGCAAGAGAAAAAAGCTAAAGAGTGTCACAAAGGAGGGCCACAAAGATGATTAAGGGTCTTGAAAGGAAGCCTTACAAGGAACAGCTGAGGTTGCCTGAAGTTGCCTTGTTTAGCCTGGAGAAGAGGAGACTGAGGGTAGTCATCACAGTCTACAACTTCCACATGAGAGGAAGAGGAAGGGCAGACCTGTGGTGACCAGTGACAGGACCTGAGGGAATGACCTGAAGCTGTGTCAGGGGAGGTTTAGGTTGGTTATCAGGAAAAGGTTCTTCACCCAGAGGGTGCTTGGGCACTTGAACAGGCTTCCCAGGGAAGTGGTCACAGCACCAAGCCAGGCAAGGATTCAAGGAGCTTTTGGACAATGCTCTCACACACAGAGGGATTCTTGGGATGTCCTGTACAAGACCAGGAGTTGAACTTGAGTGATTCTTGTGGATCCCTACCGCCTCTTGATATTCTGTAATTCTGTTCAGGTTAAGAATGTTGAGAGAGTCCAAATCAAAAGCCTTACAGATAAGTAAATGATGTCTATAGTTCTCCTTTGACAGTTGATGCATTCTGTCCATGGCGGAGGGCCACTGTGCCAATCAGGCACTCTGTCCTTGGTGAAGCCATTTTGGCTGTCTTTAACCAGCCCTCTGTCTTCTACATATTTTGACATGTCTTCCAGGAGTCTTTGCTCTGTGATCTTACTGGGCACTTAGATGAGGCTGACTAGTCAGTAATTCCTGGGTTCCTGCTTCTTACACTTTTTAAAAAAGGCTGAAATACTCCTTTTTCTCTAGTCACTGAGAATTTACCCTGACTGCTGTGGATTTTCAGACATGATGTGAACTGCCATGACTTTTTATATATGATGGAGAGTGGCTTAACAACTACATTGAACAATTGTCTCAGGACCCTGGGATGCACCTCCTTGGGTTCCATGATCTTGTCTCTGTTCAGATGATCCCGTACCTGATCTGCTCTTACACTGGGAGTTACTTCTATTCCCCGTTTCCTCTCTTGAGGTTTGGGGAGTTGAGAGACATGGGAAGAGTGATTGCTAATGAACACTGAGGCAAAAAAAAATTGCTGGATACCTCAACCTTCTTCATGTCAATTGTCAGTAGTTCTGTCCCATTTTGGGGGACAGAGGGGAGGGTGGGGTTATGTGTGTACATTTTCTTTAATCTTCCATTTCTTATCAACATGCCTGTAGAAGCTATTGTTACTGTTCTTTGAATCCCTTGTCAAATTCACTCCAACTATACCTTACCTTTCCTAATTTCCTTATCCTGTCCCTCCACAACCAGACAGCACTTCTCTTTTTTTCCCAGGATACCTGTCCCTGATTCCATGTCCACTGCTTTTCCTTCTTGTATTTCACTTTGTCCAGGAGGTCTTTACTGAGCCATGCTGGTCTCCTGCCTTCCTTGCCTGAATTCTCACTGGTGGAAATTGAGAGATCTTGGGCTCTAAGAAAAATGTCCTCAGAGATCTGACAGTTCTATTCAGCGGCTTTTTCCCTGAGTGTAGTTTTCTGGAGGGTCCCATCCTAATTCCTTAAATAACTAAAAGTCCAGGCTCCTAAAATTCAGAGTGCTGACTTTAACCGTTCTTTGGCCCTTGAGACCACGAATTTCACCAGGACATAACCACTTCAACCCAGGCTGCCACTGATCCTGATCTCTCCAGTTAGTTAAACTGTGTCAGTAAGCAACAAGTAGCACTTTCCTGTCACCTGGGGTAAGAAATTATCCTTGGTGCTCTCCGGGAGTCTCCTGGATTGCTTATATCTTGCCAAGCTGCTTTTCCAGCAGATGTCAGGGACTGTCCTGACAAGTCCCTGCAGCTGGATCAGAACTGCCAGAGTGATGCTCCCTGCAGGTGAAGTAAGAAGGTTTTGTTAACAGAGTCCCCTCAACTGAGTGGTGGGTGATAAACACAAACTGTGAGATTTCTTTTATTGGCTTGGCCTCTGATATTCAACCACAAGTTCTTGAGCTGTTCATTGCTGTTTTTCAAAAATGGGTTTATGCAATCAAGTCCATAGAGAGGGCAAATGGCCTGCCCCTCCTTCCTGGCCTGTCCTTTGTGAACAGTTTGTAGCTGTCAATTGGAGTGCTCCAGTCATGTGATTTGTCCCACCAAGTATCAGTGTTTGTGATTAGATCACAGCTTTCCATTTGCACAGTCACTTCCAATTCTTCTGATTTCACCCATTCTACGTGTGCTAGTGTATGGACATTTCAGCTGGGCTGTCAACTGTGTCATCATTTTAGATGAAAAACTCTAGTTCTTCTGAGGCATTTCATAGGTATTCCCCTGTCAATTTTTATTTCATCAGCAGCCCCTGGCTCTTCTTTGTTAATCAAAACTCCATCCTCTTCCCACTCTAGTTGATTCTGCCTTTGAAGATAAAAGGTCCTCCAGAGAGACTGCAGATACAGCACAATGCTTGGCATTCCAGGCCCCCTTTCTTATAAAACTTTCACTCTGGAGTTTCTTTCCACAGAGATTTACACTGATAACTTACAGCTGCATGGATCAATTCTCTGTAAAGTCTATTCAGCTGGGAGGGCATACTTTTCTTCGGTAGAAAGGGGCTTGGATTTCTGCAAATTCTTAGTCATTAATTTCCTTCTCTGATATACTTAGGAAAAACGTTGTATCCAGAACTCCTCTGGATACATCAAGGATCCACCTCATATTTCTATTCAAGAATAAACTCCTGAAAGAAATATTTACTTCTATTGCTTATGTTATCCAAGCTAACTTACAAGGACCTGATAAGCTGTACAGCTTCAAAAGATGGCAGAGCTCCATCTTTAGGGAGAATTTGCAGGTACATCTTGGGGGCAGGAGAAAATAAAAGAGAAGCTGATGATTAGTCATGTTTTTTATGGCTTGTTTATACAGCAGAAGAAATCTTGTTAAGTCTAGATAACTACCTCATTGTAAGAAAAAAAAGCATTTTCAAGAGAGCAGTTTTCATGATCAGAAATACTTGTTCCTTTAGATACACTCATGCACTTTCTTGAGACAGATGGCATTTGACCTTTCTTTGTTTTTTACAGGAAAAAGTGGCCCTGAATGCAAGCACTGTAGGGCTGATCCAGATAAGGAGTGCCGGTTTTGTTCGTGTTACTTGTGTGGAGGCAAACAGGATGCTCACATGCAACTCCTGTGTGATGAATGTAATATGGCTTATCATATATACTGCCTGAACCCTCCCTTAAGCAAGATACCAGAAGATGAAGATTGGTAAATATACAAAGATGATTTACTTACCTATATTGACATTCCATACATGGTACCTTTTCGATATTTGCACCTCATGAGAGAAAATACTGAAGATGTTTTTAAATTCTGGGGTGTTCTCATCCATTTACTTAATATAAGACTTAATGTTTTCTTCAGGATAATTCTTTTAAATCATTCACAATGAATTAGTAATAAGTTTTAATGGCCTTTATGAAATTTAAAGACTGGTATGTTCATTTTATTCATTATGAACAATATGATCTTCTGTGACATTACCTGATCTGACTGTATATATCAACAGTTGTTGTTCCTCAGTCTTTTAATTTTTTAAAAGCTTCACTGCTTGAGCAATTCTCTTATGCTCATGCTTCCCTGCCCCTTCATCCTCTGTCCCTGCTGCTGCCCCTGTGCTCTACATTGCCTCTACTACATTCATTTTTCATGCTATGGAAGGACCACGACATTGCTACTCTTCATTTCTTATCTAATTACTCTTACGTCTTTATTAGCTGTCTACAATTTCCACTTTTCATATTTATCACCTGCTTATGACTTACTTGAGATGCTAATTCTTTATAAATGAATAAAAAATAGAACTTTATTCTAATAAACTTTTCCATAGACTTCATTAAATGTCTATGAATACATTACATAGAATTTCTTTGAACCTTGTGATTATATTTTTTGTAAAATCTGTGTAAATCTTTTTTAAGTTTTAACATTCTCTGTAAATTAATGACTCAATCTCCTACACTTTACTGGATTCTTTAATGTTAATTAAAGTGCTTGATGGTCTGCCTGTTTTCTGGGGCAACTATCCTCACAGGAAAGAATTTCTTACTAAAATCTAAACCAGCTAGAAGGTGCTGTAAGGTCTTCCTGAAGCCTTTTCTCCAGACTGAACAGCCCCAACCATCTCAGCCTGTCTTCATAGCAGAAATGCTCCAGCCCTCTGATCAACTTGGTGGCCCTCCTCTGGGCTCTTGCCAACAGGTCCCCATCTTTCTTGTCTTGGGTGCTCCAGAGCTGGATGCAGCACTACAGGTGGGGTCTCACAAGACCAGAGTAGAGGGGTGGAATCACCTCCCTTTTCTTGCTGTCCACGCTGCTTTGGATGCAGCCCAGGAGGGTTGGCTTTCTGGACTGTGAGTGCACATGGCTGGGTCGTGGTGACCCTTTTGATCACGAACACCTGCTCCTCTCCAGAGCTAGTCTTGGTCCTTCTCCAAATTATGAATTTCTAGAAGTTTAATTCATATAATTAAAATTCATTGGAAAATGGCTGTCAAGCTTTTTAGGTTGTTTTTGTTCACTGTGTAACTAAGAATAGGAGTCTTAAGATCTATATATGTAAGTAAATAGCTGCATCTGTGGAGGAAGTTCACAGTAGAGTAGAAGTAGAGGTGGTAGAGGTACAGTTGTGGACCTGGCTTATGTGAGCTAGTTTTGGGATGCTTAGTATCACCAGCCCTGTAGTGTCTTAATGCTTGTCATTATGTAGAAGTACATTTGCACCAGACAAAGCAGCATCTCCTACCAAAGAATATGCCCTCCCTTCTTCTTGCATACTAACAAAGAGTCATGGTTGTCTGATTCTTAATTTAGGAACTGTTTGCTTTAGAATTGGAAAGAGTTCCATTTTGTGTTTTTAAAGTGTAAAATTTGGCAAACTCTGTTTGGGGGTTAAGCCTTCAGTTTGGGAAAGGATAAGTTTATCTTGCGGAGATTAAGTCACTCTGTATGTGAAACAGTATTTAATATTCCCTACAAGATTTAGTAAAGGATATAAAGGTAGTATTGTTACCCTATTGAGAAACATGGAATTCACCATGTGACTTCACCAAGTTAATTCACCTAGTGAATTTGCATTATATTGTGTTTGTTCTTTTAATTGGTCTTACATGCTTTTTCTGTAAGCAGCTGTAATATCCATCAAAGTCATGGTGTCAGACAATTTCAGCATCTTACATTATTATTTTTTAATCTACATGGCTTCATTGTTTTAATGGTTCAATACCTTTATTGAGACAGTGAAATCTATTCCTGTGGAACTTAATCATTAATTCCTCTATTCATATCAACATAAAAAAAATCCGAAACAGTGGTGGTACTAGTAGTAGTTGTTGTTACCTGAATGAGGTTATCGATGTTAGTGTAGATCAGGTTTCCTCTTCTAATGGTGTATGGACTAAATCCAGCCTATGGGAGCCAGAAACATGGACATGCCTTTGTATTGTTCCTGGACTGGGATAAGAATATTGTTGGAAGCAGCAGAATTACCACCGTACTCCTTTTGCTCTCTCTGCTGTAGTCATTGTATACTAGTATCTCTGCTTTCCTACGAGAATGGATTTGTGTTAGTTGGAGTGAGCTGCAGCATTATATTCCAAGTGGCTTCAGTGTTGTGGAGTGTGTGTTTGTGTGTTTCTATACACATTATATCATACCTTGGCTCTGTTTGACATTCAGCAATCTGCAGTGAAATTTGTTGCACTACCAGCAAAAAATAACAGTAGACTGGGCAGGACACAGTTAACCATGAGTGCTGGTTAACAACATACTTAAATCTCAGCTATCTTCTCCGTTACATGATGTAAATGAAGGAGGACTAATTGAAGAGAGAATATAGGAGACATGGAGACCTCTCACATATCATGTGAGAAAAAATAGTTATATGTTTTGCAACTAGCATTCTACCTTTAAAGATACTGAGAAGCCCATTTTTAAAAAAATGTTGACAGTATTTGTTCATATTGAGTTCAGTTTTTTAAGCCAAAGGCTTCAGCTGTTTAAAATGGGTCTATGCTTGCTAGCTTGAAACATTCAGTCAAAATAAACAAATGGACACTGTTTTGGCTACAGGAAATGTGTTGCCATTATTATGAAGTTAATTGAGAATTTACTAAAACCTTTTTTTAGGTATTGTCCTTCCTGCAAAAATGATTCTAATGAAGTTGTAAAGGCTGGAGAAAAGCTCAAACAGAGTAAAAAGAAAGCAAAGATGCCATCTGCCAGTACTGAAAGCCAGAGAGACTGGGGAAAGGTAGAGTGTGTTTTAGAAATAGCTGTTACTCTGATTGTTCATGTATGTGCTACATCTATAATTTTGCTTATTTATGCACTACACGAAATTCAGTACTGGGTTGCACAGACGACAAGACAATGTTTAATCCTGCCTGCTGTCTGCTGGCAGTGAAAGCAATGGAAGGATTATTAAGGTGACTAGAAGTAAAACCAAACAAAAAAACCCAACCCCTATTCTCCTCCCAAACCCATAGCTACATATTACTTAATTTAACATTCCTTTTAACAATTGTTAACATATTTTGTAGTATGTGTTTGTTATAATAGACAGATTTCATGATCTCTGCATTGAATTTACGAATAGTCTTCAATATTGTAATGCATTTATCTGATTACTTTTGTCTGATGTATTTTTAGGGCATGGCCTGTGTTGGTCGCACTAAGGAATGCACTATTGTTCCTTCAAATCATTATGGGCCCATACCTGGTGTTCCTGTTGGGACAACCTGGAAATTCAGAGTTCAGGTATGTTGTTTCAGTACTGTAGTTGAAGGAAGTAGGAGTAGTAATGAATGGGTTGGGCAACTAAAATAAATTTCAATTGACAATTGCTATTTTCACCAGGACTAAATAACACAAATATATTATGATTCCAGTATTGGAAGTGATGCCAATAGTATGAATAGTGGTGAAGGTTGAACTATACTGATTTTACCATACAACTTTTTAATACAACTTTTTTTGCATACAGCTTAGTAAAATGTCTGTTGGAATTATGATAAACATTATTTCGCATGTTAAAATTTTAAGTGGGATACTTAGTGAATAGAATTAAGTATTTTCTGAAAAGTTTTCTTCGCAGGAACTGATTATCCCATGCATGGGGTGTAGACTGGAGATTTTGAAAATGTTATCACTGTGAATTGACTCTGTAGGTGTATTTGGCCGTGTAATGGGTGTCCAAACCTGCTTCTAGGCTGATGAGCAGCTTAAACCAGTGTAAGCCTGTACTGCTGCTGAAATTCACTGTATATTCAGCTTTTGGTGATTTTTTGAACTGTCTCATTTTCTATTTCAAGTATTCCTTGGGCTCTTTGGTAAAATAGGTTGGTAAAAAACTGGCAGAAAAATAATCCCATCTGATTATTTGATTTATACAGATTGGGGGCTAATTTTCCCGGTCTTTTTTGCATTTTGATTATGTAAGCACAGTGCCAATACTTAATGGGACAGGAAAAGACAAAGCAGGGAGGATGGGACAGCTGCATTTTGTGCCAGTACTGATTTTTTTTCTGGTTTTGTAGTGTCCAGCAAGCTACAAACTTCCTCCCTTTTGCTCCAGCCTTATCCAATTGCAATGGTTTTTGGGTTATTTTTCATTTGTTGTTGTTGTTTTTAATCGAGAAAATACATACCTGTTTGTTTTCTAAATCAGTTGTCTTTCTGTCTGTCAAAATTCTTTGTCTCTTGCATGTGTAAATGATCAGAATTGAATGTTTTCTGTTATATTAAGAATAAAACCAGGGTTTTCAAATTGCTTGAGGAGGGACAAACCAAAAATCAAAAGCCTCTTCTGATTTGTTTTATGAACTTTTCATCACTTGCTTTCTTTTGGTTGGGTGCCAGATTATGTAAAATCTAATAAGTAAGAGAACTTTCTAAAATCACTTAGGCAAACTCAAAGTATCAAAATCAATTTTTATTTTTACTGCTTCAATAGTGAAATTGCTTCAATAGCAATTGGAATTACTAGTTTATCTTTTGTTAGGAATTCTATTGGTAAGACGGAAGCTAATGCTTTTCAAGTATTTCTAGTACTGGTAGGAATAAGAAACAGAGTGCTGCTCTCAGAAAATCCATCAAAAATATTTCTTATATATATACACTATATATAGTATATATGTGTATATATATATATGGACTAAATATCAAAAGACAATTACCATTTATGCATAAGTAATTTATTTTGGGTACAAATTTAACTCTTTGTAATTTTTTTAAAAGATTGAAATCCTTTTTACAGGATTAGAAAGTTTAATTACACTTTTGTTTCTTGTATGAAGTAGTCTTTTATGACAAAATGAGATTGTCTCAGCAAATCTATGAAAATTTAGAGGCTGTATGAGAATTTAAAGACTTCTTTATTTCTGATTTGCATAGGTTTTTTATGACACAAACTCTTTTTCCTAAAAGGAAATTGACTAAACACTACTTCTGGAGAGAGTATCTGAAGAGAATCTTTGGCAAGAATTATTTGTCAGTGTTCATCTTTAGGATCAATCACCTACCAGAAACCTAAATTTAATTGATAAAACCTGGAAATTAATAGAAGGGAGGAGGGATGAATTAAAGGATATTTAATACAACAGGAAAGAGGAACACAGTAGTGGGAACTTTTTATTCAGCATACTTTTAAATGGTCTGGAAAAACTGGCAAATAGCCGATAAAGTTGAGAGTGCTAAGTTGTTGTAGATAGAAAACATGGTGCTGGGAAGAGTTCTAAGTGTGTAATTTATAATTGGCTTTCAGCTACTTATTCTTCTTGTTATTAGCAAAGAGATATTCTAGTAGCTAATTTTGAAAAATATGTAATTTAATAATGATCAAAAAAATAAATCAAATACCAAATCATCATGAAATGAAGGGTCAGGAAAATAAAATACATTATTATGAACAGCAACCAGGACAATTAAAGGAATGGAATGGTTTTCATTCATCTGAAAAATATTGAGAGTTTTGTGGGATGTAGATGACTACAAAATGATGTACAGTATTAAAAATGTGGGACCAATATACATACTTCTTATAATGTCAAATCTACAAATTTGTAATGTCAAATTTTGTAAAACGGTCATGAAAAAAGTTCAGCATTCCACTCCAAAGTGACTGAAAGTGCTACTAGTACATATGACAGGCTGTATTACTGTGAACTCTTCTGTCTGTTCAATACTATGAATCCAAAAGTTTTCAACAGAATAGGAAGTCAGCCACAGACAACTGGATCCCAAGAAATTGTTCAAGGAAGTATTGTGTCCTTGCATCGTTTTCATACTGTACACAGCTCTAATCTGTTGTTAAAAAGTGCATTTTTGACTAGCTGGATCTTTAATGCATTGTGTTATGAATTTTCAAGACTGTAGCAGAGGAGTATAGACTTCGATGAAAGTTGCTTAGAACTCTAGGTTGGGAAAAGGAGTTCAGGAGTGCAAGAAGCAGAATGAGAAAAACAGGCAAAATCAAGGTCTGGAAGAAGATAGGAAGGTAGAAAAAAGTAGTGTAATTGGTTTTATGCTTGGAAGCCTTCATTCTACCAATAGTATTTTTTTGCATAACATATTGAGAAAATGCATAATTTCATATATAGTCCCTTTTTATTTGTAAAGGTTGTTCGTGGGACTTTTCTACTAATCAAACTACTAAGTAGTTTGAAACCCTTATTAAATAATTTTTTTATGGGAGAGATACTCCAGCAGACTTCAGTGATGTTGCCAGATGATGCTACAGCTGCAGCTTTCAGGTCAGGTTGCAGATTACTTGAACATTTATTATCAGAGAGTTATCCTGGTTGGAGAACTAGTCTATGGTCCATATGGTGTTGCAATGGCTTCTTGTGTTTCCTTGGGCAGTCTGATAATATGTCTCTCCACTGGTTACATTTACAGTGTGTTACCTTAAAAGTTCCTGACAAAATGAATTTTACGCTGGGATCTTCCTTGGTTAAGAATTGTAAAATGTTACCAAACTGGTAACATTTTACAATTCTCCTTCTCCTTTGAATTGTTCTAAATCACTGTGCAAGTGGCATATAGCAGTGAGTACAGTCTGTGGTACTGCTTATGGGAAAAATCTTGGAGACCTTCCCCAAAGAAGAAAGTGTAGCCTTACCGCCAGTGCCACCACTGTCCTACATTGTCCTACTGGTTTTCTACATGTTCTCACTTCTAGCTTTTCTTCCTGAAGAAAAAGTGGAATTCACACCTTTAATAGCAGTCTTGCATTAACTGTTGACGCCTCTGTACAATATTTTGAGAAGAAAATTGATTGTTAAAGTGGTTGACTGGGTCTTTTAAAAAAATTGCTTTTTTGTGTTTCCAGGTGAGCGAAGCAGGTGTTCACAGGCCCCATGTTGGTGGAATCCATGGACGCAGTAATGATGGAGCTTATTCACTCGTACTGGCTGGGGGATTTGAAGATGAAGTGGTATGTCATTCATGCGAGCCATGGTCTTGCTGTTCTAATGCATCAAATGTATCAATGTCTGTAAATATAGAGTTATATTTGGTGTTTAATCTAAAACTAATGTTTAGGCAGATATGACTGTGGAAAAAAATAGCTAAATGAAGTAGTTCTTAGTATTTCAGAGAGAAAAATCTTACCAAATCTTAAAGAATGCTTACGCTCAGATTTACATTAAAACAAAATGTCAGTTACCACTGAATTTGACATTGTTTAGGGTAGTTACATTTTGGTATACTTTTGAAGTCTGAATTGAGTGTAATATAAAATCTGATAGTGTAATTATGTGCAAATAATATGTTCTGTGTTCTGCTTTTGTCACAATTTAATTACATTCCAAACAGTATTTCTAAATATATGATACATTTCTTTTAATGAAGCTAGAATAAAAGATACGTGTTACTTGATACTATGAAGATACTCTGAAGTTTCTTGACTCCTTCTAGTGAGAACTTTCAGAACTTCTTAGCAAAGTCTCTTGTACTGTGATCCCTAAAGGTGCTGGGAAGAAATTCTACTTTGGTGTTAACATCTAAGTAAAGCAACAAAAGGAGCAAAAGCAGTTATGCAGCTAAACAAAACAGTAACTGCTTTAAATTTTCATCTCGTGGTGTTGACCAACATTTATTTGTGAAGCTATTACTGTTTTTTTCAATTAAATAATGTTTACACAAGGTACATCCCTTCCTGCAGTTCCAGTCCATCAGGTGGAATTTTGAATCATGGATCAGGTGAAGAAGGATAATGCAGTAAGCAACCTGTTTTTTCAATCACAAGGAAAAGGGCAGAAGAAGAAGAAAAAAAGCATATGAATGAAATAGCATCAGAATATACTATATTCTTTGCCAACAGCATCTACCAGCTGCTGCTGCAGCTGCAGAGTATTGCCTCTGAAGAAATGTGTGTCTCTATTTCAACAAGTGGCATGAGGAGGTACTTGGTGTTTGGATATGGTGTCCTTAGGGTCTCTCCCAGCCCAGACTCTCAGACCCTAAGAACATTGTTTCACAGTAGTTGTATCTGCTATGCTGGGATGCTGCGGACTCCTCTTTTTATTATTTTTGGGGATACAGATGTCCCCTTATTGCTAAGGTGGTAATTATTCAATTCAAAATATTTAGTAAACTTAATTGGAACCTTTGCAGGCTTTTTCAATTCACCTAAGTGATGTTTTGACTGTGGTTTCTCAGACAACTAAGTACCGTCATAGTCTAAAAGATAAAAATACTTTTGAAAAGTAGGAGAGAAATGTTGCAGAAAATACTCTAAAAGCTTATATGAATGTCAGATCTTTTCTAAACTAATAATTTTTCCCAGTTACATTATTGAAATTCCTTTTTCTTCTCTTCTTCTTTCATGTGCCAGATTTTCTTCCAATTTACTTCCATTTTCCCTGTTTTTTGAAAAAGGTTTGAGATTAAACTCCTGTAAGAATATGCACAGAAAAATTGAGTTCTGCACTTATAAGTATCCTAAGTACAGTATCTAATTAATTTGAGATTTGAAATTTGAGGTTTATTTATTTTAAATAAAATATACACATAAAAAAGCTCTGCTCACATCTATTTGTTTTATTGTATGAGTACCAAAAAAGAGAGGTGACTCTTACTTGAATTTCAATGGTGCAACAAAAATATTTGTGTGTAAGGTTTTATAAAATTGAGAAATAAATTAATTTTGGAGAAGTATTATGCTTTTTATAAACTTTATGCACTGTTTTTGCACACTGATTATGTGTGCCATCTTAAGGCACTTCTTACTGCTTTAAATCAATAAAACCACATTGGGGTAAAGTAATAACATTACAAAAATGCATTGCAAGAAACAGAGTTCATTGTCTAGCTTTCAGATCATGACATTTTTATGCCATGCCTTTAGAAACTTATAATCCTAAAGACCCAGTATTGTCTCCAGTTTTACTGGAGTTCTGATGTTCTGGATATACTGGAGTGCTCATTAATAACAAGTTTTATCAGTTCTGTCAGACCTACCCTCCAGATTGAGAACAGGTACAGTTATAGCTTACAAAATGAGCATTGGGTGAAATTGTTTTGCACGTTTTATCCTAATTTCTAATTACATGCAC
The DNA here is from genome assembly GCA_013400275.1 of Rhadina sibilatrix. NCBI lineage: Eukaryota > Metazoa > Chordata > Aves > Passeriformes > Phylloscopidae > Rhadina > Rhadina sibilatrix. The sequence continues at coordinate 72,880 of VWYO01006373.1, read as the reverse complement.
ATAAAATATTTGCACATTAATCTCTTTCCTGAAAATGGGTAACTTTGAATTCCAGTCACAAGTTACATGGCTTACCTATAGTTAGCTTTTATTTTTGAGTATGCTAATGTTGCTGATCTCCTGGTATTGTTTTGATAGTAACCATAATAGGAGCATTAGCTGAAGAAATTGAGAAGTCTTTCAGTAGTTTATAATCTAAGAATTATTTCAGAACAGATTAACATTTACACACTGGATACTGGACATTAGCACGGATTGTGCAACCACAGTGTTAATGATGAGTGTATTCTGATTTGTCTGTTCATGAAATCAAGCCGCTGAAGTTTAACTTTTATGTTGAAAACTTGCCTTCTTATTTTGTGTCTTTTTTTATGCATCAAGTTGAAACTGCTGTTTATTGTCAAAAGTTTCAAGATTCATGTTTCTGCTGAGTTGAGGTAGTGTCATAAAGATGGTAAATTAATTATGTGGTGTGCTCTAGTTTAATCCAAACAAAAATTGTTTCTTCTGTAAGTGCTGCTGCACATGGGATCATATGGGAAATCTCTGAAATGAGATTCAGAATCTCTTGGAGAATAATACCCAGTGTGAGCAGTCGCATCTTCTTGTAAGACATTCTGAGACTACAACAGATAATGACTGTAGTGACTCAAAAAGGACCCCAGGCAATATACTCATTGATTAGGTTTGTTAATATGTTATACCAAACCCATTCACCACCTAGAACATAGCATTCACAAACTACTTCATGAAATTAATGTCTTTTAGATTCTAAATGCATTGCTTTTATTAGAATTATAATGGGCTAATTAAATTAGTGATACTGATTGCAGGATTTTTTCCCTCAAAAAACCAATCATTTTGGGATCTCCAGCTGATAGCCAAAGATAACTAATTCAAAAATGCTGTCTCTAAAAGCTGTAGTATCTCCTAAGTAAACTGCTACAGGAAAATGTCTTTGACCTGAAAAGACTCCCTGTCTTTGGTGAACCTGTTTTGAAATCAGAACAGATTTTTAATGGAACAAAAGATAATTAATGCGCACTGGGCAGCCTGAATTATTTACATATTAATGTTCAGTTTAAAAGCTTGGTAACCCACCATTTTTGGATACTGCTTGGAAAGCAGTAAGAAAAACGTCAGAAAGGAATTCACATACAGTAGGTGACTAGGACTTCAATCTTTTAAAAAGGTCCCCTACTTCCATTACCAGTTAGCCACCTTCTGCTGTTTCCTGCTTTCTTCAGAAACTGTCTTTCCTACTGTTCAGACATGTAGATTAGTGAACACTAAAATGGTGAAGGGTTTTCATTGTGATGGAATGTGCTGTGAAACTGCCAGGTTCTTCCTGTCAGGGGCGATTGTGGGGAAGACTCAGCCAGAACAATTACAGTGTATTTAGGCTCTGCACTTAATGCAAGGGATTCTTATTGATTTACAGATGAGATTTGTACTTCAGCCCTTCCTTTTCAAGTGACACCTTTTACTACAGTGTTAAACCATGAATTTATCAAAAATAAATCACACAATGGGCAGATAGGTCAATTCTGTCAGCACTTTATGGATACAGAGTTAAATGGAGATAAATGATGACATGATTCAGTTTCAGATATCCCTACTACTTGGGAAAGAAAATGCTTTCAAATGTAATTGCTTGATAGTTAATAACTGACTTGGATTTAATAACTTCATTTTAAAAGGCTTAGTGCTTTTTTATTTTACTTTATTGTATGATCAAACTCACCTTTTATTCGTTACGTTTTACTGAGGTCAAACTGATGAGGGATTGATAAAGTGATGATATTTGGGAATTTCTTGTATCAAGGAAGCCAAACTGAAGGTTGGAACTCATCTAGAAAATCTGATTGTGCTTGTAATAGCATATTACTGATAAATACAATTTTTGCATTATCTGTTGGAACCAAACTTTGAAATCTGAGCATAATAGCAGAGTTGTTAATGGAGAAAGAAAATAATTGAGACCTCTCTTGAGATAGCTGATATTCTAGTAACTTTAAGTAGCTAATGTCTCTGTCAGCTGGTGCATAAAAGTAATCCATAGAGATAATGTGGTCAAATGATTGAATGGAATTCAAAATCTTACTTTCTTCATTCTACATTATATCTCTGTTAGACTTAAAACTGATTATATAACAACGTTGGATAGTGAAGTCTGATTTAATACAACTGACTGCTTGTACTGCCTGTCTGAGGCTGGACTGGCTTGTAGTACTAGAACTTCAGGCTTGTCTTCCACTCACGTGCCTCAGTATAAGACACTGGGTCAATGCTACTGTGACTGAAGTTAATTTGCTCTATAATGTGATCAAACTTTACAAACAGGATGGTTAAGAAATAACTTTACGAACACACCATAAGGAAAAGGGACATACAGAAGGCATTAGGAGAAGACAATAACAAAGTACTTACTAGCTGTTGAAAGACAGTTTTGGTGCAAGGAAGTGGAATTAAGCTGTGGAAAGCAGAAGAGAAATGGCAGAATTGTGTATTTTAAGGTAAGAAAATGGGGAGAATGTAGGAAGAAGGGAAGGGAAAAGATAAAACTGTTTGGATAGGCTTTTTAACAGCTGTTTTGTTTGTTCAGGAAGAGTATACAGACATCAACAATTCCTTTTGCCATACGTTTTCTTTAACTGTTGAACCATTATCTTCAGTTCTGTTTTCTGATCCTCTTCAGACTAAAATAGCTTTACCAGTCTCATACTGGCTCTCAGTTAAACGTTGTTGTAGGTAGTTAGAAGATCCTGTATTATCTACAAATAGAACTCAAAGCTGTTGAGAAATTGTTTTGATGAGTCATTGCTCTCCAGTAATCCCAAATAATAAGTTGTAAATATTCCTGTTATACTTCACTTTAAAAGTAAAACACCATTAGCCCCATGAAAGTAGGTCTCCCAATGCATCTCTGGAGTACCAGTGTCCCTATTTCGCTCCTGCTTGTCATAGGCACATTCATATCCACATTTGTTCCTCTCTTTACACACTGGGTCTGTGCATCACTTACTCTTGCCATTTTTGATTTTCATTCTCTACAAGCACTTACGGGTTTTTCTGAGCTTTCTTCCTCTCCTGTTTGAGAGTTGCTGTTATATCAGAGGTTCAAATGTCCTCCAGTTGTTCTTCATCCAGATCAGTGGCAAGATCTCTGACATTTTCCTTCAATTTTAGAAACTATGTCTTTGTTCCCTGAAAACTCTTTTTTTTTTTTTTTTGGTGGTTTTGTTTTTTTGTTTTGTTTTGTTTTGTTTTTTCCCTGATATATCTGATATGAAAAAAGGGAATATAGTTCATCTAGAAAATAAAGCAGCAGTAAGTCTTCCTTACATTGGAGGATGTTGAAAGATCCTTGTAACTTGACCTGTAGCATTTATGCTCCATAATAATTCTTTTTATCCTCCATTTTCCTTCCCCTGGATTTCCAGTTGTTTCTTTAGGAGCACTTAGATAATTAAAGAAAGGCAAATATAACCCATAATATAAATGAAGTGTGGGATATGCTCAGGAGGTGAGCATGGATGCATAGGCCTTCTATCCATAGTATCTCTTCAAGGACAGTGTTTTCAATTTGCCCGTGGTTAGACTACCACCAGAGAACCACTCAGTCTTTCTTTGAAGATGCTGGATTTTTTTGGGTTTAGGCCATTTACATTTAACCCATTTTCCATAGAAGTTTGTGCAAGTAGGAATACTGTTACATTTCTGCATTCTCTTGTTTTTTCAGCTTAAGTCTATAGCAATTTGTACTTGATTTATGTTTTTCTGTTATGCCAAAAAATAAAAGTCTATTCCATACTTTCTTATGAAGATTTATCAACAACCTGGCATTTGATAAACAAAAGTTTGTCAAGAACCTGTCCTGTCTCATACATAATTTTCCTGATCTTGCTTTCATATGATGTGTTTCTGTCTTTCATATATTTTTGCACATTCTTATATATATAATGTTATATCAGTATTTATCTCAAAATTATATTCTAAGAAGAGGAAAAAAAATCACCCCTTCTGGTTTCAGTTTAGTTCTGCTTGTATATCAAAAACTGCCTTAACAGTCCTCCCCACCCTGCCATGTCATGGACATGTGCATGTTTCTTCCTTTGTTACAAACCCCAGGCCATTATGGATTCATGACCTTCCAAGATATGTTTTCCCATTTTTCTGAACTTTTCACAGGCTTCTTATTCATTGTCAAAATGCAAATTGCTTGAGTGATTGTGATACATGAAGCAAATCCATCCTTGTTCATATTATTATCGGGATCATCCTTATGTGATGTGTGCATTGTGTTTGCCTTGACAATCACAGAAAAATGAAACATACTCTGTAATTAATTCCAATCCTGTGATATCTTATTTTATACAATTTATTTTTCATCCTTTCTTAGTAAATGGTTCTTGTCTGGTTGGTCTTCTAAAGTTATTTCATATACTGTCCTTAATGGAGCTACATTCTGTCTCTGTTGGTTTTTAGAGATTTATTTAGTAGAGTAAGTAAGACTGTTTTGAAAAAGTATATATCAGAGTTTATATATTACATATCTTTGTTAGGTTTTGAGTGTACTATTTAACTCCACAGCACTTGTATTTTATTATGTACAGATAACTGCAACTAAATTTCTGCTAGGTTTTCCCTACACAAAATTAAATGAACCTAATTTCTATAATTTATCTATGGCGTTGTTCAACCAGTGTTTCTCTTTCTAACTTTCTCTTTTTCTGCTGTTGTCAGTCATGAAATATGTGTTAACAGTCTTGCACTGGATCCTAAATAATGTCAGACTTTTAATAGTGGTAAGAAATTGACTGAATTTTATTACTGCATAGATGTTCAGACTTTTGTTATACAAATTCACTTAAACATTATTTTCCTATTAAATTGCTATGTGCTTTGTACCAAATATGTATCTCCAAAGAAATAACTTATTAACTATACATGTAGTCTGTGTATTTACATATTTCTGGAACTACATTAATTTCCCAGGAGTAATATGAAATTCTGTGACAGACTTGGTACAGGAAGTAGAAATACAGGCTTTACTTGAGTTTATTTTGATTTTGGCAGTTTTCACAGTTCATGGTAAAAGATTTCATCAATCTTCCTTCAATTTCATGAAAATTCTACATAGGAACTATAGTACAGAATTATTTTAGCTTACAAAATATGAATCTAAATTATTTTAAACTATTACTGATTCAGAAGAGGTGGGATTACTATTTCATTAAATCACCTGCTTCATACATAAGGCAGCACTGTATACTTACTAGTGCTGAGCTCCTTGCACAAGCTGAAGTGACTGACGTGATCCATCCAAGGTAATTATTCTGTATTTTACAAACATGATACTCTTGTAAACTCAATGAAAGCTCAAGAG
>VWYO01006373.1:22295-59658 GCA_013400275.1 Rhadina sibilatrix | reverse complement strand
AAGAACCCAGTAACGAAACCCAAACCAAAAGAAAAACCCACAAAAAAACAGGAAAAATAAATAGATTCAGCACTTAAGCCATTTGGTTTAAACAGCAAATTCTGTGGTGTGCATAATCCCTTTTTTGTCTTTTTCTTCTATTATGCTGTATTTTTTGCAAGAATGGGCTGATTTTTAGTCTATTTTTGTGAGCTTCATTGTGCTTTTCTTGTATCTTATGCAAGTTGACTACTAATGACTAATGAGAACAATATGAATGCATTGTTGCTGCATTAGTGTAAAGTGATCTGTGTTTTTTGCACTTAAAGAGGGTATTCAAGAAACTCTAGTTGTGTAAAAAATAGTTCATATAAAAAAAGCCACTTCTGTATTAGTTAAACTGTATGCTTTTAGTAGGTCTCGTATCAGTGGCAATACATCTACACAGCATTAAAGGCAGTGCTAGCTTGGAAAGGATTCAAATCGCTTCATATTGTGATCTGAAATTTTATATACAATATATCCCTCCCCCCCAAAATATACCTTATTAAATATTTTATGATTCAGAAAATTTGCTAGTTTTGTTTTTACTATTATCACTTAATTAAGTAATAAGATTTTTACAGAATTTATTTTTCAGATTACAAAATGCTTTCTTAGGTGGTTCTTATTTTTCAGGTGTGAAGCTTTATATTCCCTAACTCGTTTCTCAATGAAAAGAACACTTAATGTTAAAAAAGGCTGAACAACTCCAAGCCAAGATCCAATAGTGACATTGATAACCATGGACTTGGCTACAGCCTGTAGCATTGCTTTGCCCACGTCCCAGAATGGGAGGGAGCCCTGCCTGTCACCCAGGGTTGTCAGCACAGCTGGGATGGGAGCTGTGGCATTCCTGCACGGTGCTTGGTCAGGTGGGTGAGTCAGATTTCCTCTGTAGGCGCTGAGGTTGCAGTGACAGCCTGTGGCCTACAGTGCTACAGGTAGCTCAGTATTTCCTGGTGAGAACAATGTGATTTCACCTTTGTAACAGCCATTGCATCTGTGCAGTAGGCTCATAAGACTTGTGGCTTTCAACCATTTACTTAAGTAAGATATTTTAATGCTTTTTTTTCCATTGGATAGATTTTACCAATTCACAAGTAAAATTTTGTCAGTTTGAGGTCAACAGTGGCTAGTTATCTGGTTTATACAAAAATATGTAAACGAGTTTTTACTATATTCTTTCAGTGACATAATCAAGCAACATGAACCTGCTTTTAACAAACATTAAGGTAGCTTTTCAAGACTGGGGAATTAGATTGGCAACAGAGAAAGACTGTCCTTTCCTCACATTTTAAGTCTGCAGTGGCTTTTCATGATTTTTTACATTCTTAGTACTATATCAGTAGCTAGCTACTATGTGAAAGACGCCCTTTTCAGTAGTGAATTCTAGAGTAAAAAAATTTTGATTTTCTGCACTATGTATTAAGGTGATTTAGGATGTAGCTACAGCTCTTCAGATAAAAACTGGTATCTGGCCTGACTTTTCTTTAATGAAAGCTATTCCTGTCTCCTATCATCTGCAGTCTCCTTGTGAAAGCCCCCCACTGAAGTCATAAGGTAGATAATGAAAAAGTTGCAGTCCCAGACTTTCACTGGAAAAGACACAAAATTTACAGTACTTAAAATAGTGCTGTGCACACCAGCCTCATTTGTATTACTTCAGAGTTCCCAGGCTGAGTGTGCATGTAGATCTTCAAGAAGAGGTTGAGTAGTGGGTGGTTATAAGATGCAAAACTGTGTGGTCCTTTTCTGTGGTCTTGGTGTTGCTGAGTGCCTGTTTCCTAATTCACAAGAACTGTGCTTTGTGTGGCTGAATGAGCTGGTCCCTTCAGGGGTGCTCATGTACATCAAACAGACAGCTCTACACAGACCTGAGCAGGTTCCTTTCAAATGTGCTCATATCACAGAGGTCTGACTGTGTAACTAGTGGGAGGATTGGTTTTATGTAAATCTGATTTGGAACATGCTGGAAAAGGCTGCCATTTAAGGTCTGAGCTCTGGCTACTGAGTGGCATTGCGTGTTGCAGGAGCTCTGGTGTCAGTGCTCTTGGTGCTCTTGGAGGGCCACAGCTTAAGCTGTGAATCAGTTTTTACACAAGCTGTAGTTAAAGAAGGGCAAACTGAGTGCTCTGTATAAAAAAGTGCCAGAGAGAGAGCTGAGAAACTGTGGAAAGAGAACATTTTTTTTACCCAAGATTTAAGTAATACTAAGTAGTTCACAGTGGTCTTTTAGGCCTTTTCCAAAATAAGAGAGGATTAGATAGAATGATTAAAAAAATTATGAGATATAGAACAAGATTAAGTTTGTTACTGCTTGGTAAAATGGATCATTCTGGTTTATTTAAAAAAATCAGAGATTTATTTAAATATTAATCTCTGACAGTATTTTCCTTTGTGTGAGTTTGTTGCTGTTGTGGCAATTGTCACAAATCAGAACTTAAGCTCCCTAATTTCATACCACTCTGTTGGACAAATTCAGCTGAAAGGTTTAAATCCAAAACATGACAACACTTAAAATTCTGACCAATTTTATTAGACTAACACTGATAGGTAAAAAAATCAAGTATGAAAAAATATTAACACTAGCAATGCTAGTTAGTGGTAATATGTGAAGTAAATTAAAAAATCTACTTCATAATTTTTTACAAAATATAAACAATTACTCCTGCAGTTAATATTTATTAGTATTGCCTTATGTATCTGCATCTTTTCTACTTTTTTAACTGTATCTTCCATGCCACTTTGCAAATTGGGTGTTAACTGTTAAAACTTTGGCACAAAACAGACAAAACAATGAATCAAGGTAACTTCCAATATTAACTACTATGGAACAATCATATTTTGTTTACACCTAACATATTTATTGATTGTATTTACATTTTAACTGAGCAGCCGTTCAATGGAAAAATGTGGTGATTATTCAAAATATACACAGTATAAAATATCCCCAGGAAATGGCCATTCTGATGGAGTCAAAAATGCTGGCAGCTGGAAACAGTCTTAGGAAGATGCTCTCTTCTGTTCGGAAAATGGAGATTCATAGGCTTCCATTGGTGGGCAGGTACAAACCAGATGTTGATCTCCATATATGTCATCAATGCGAGCAATTGTGGGCCAAAACTTGCTTTCAGGCTTCACAAAAGGCTAAGAGAGATAAACGAATCCAACAATCTTAATTTTTCCACCAAATAAAGCTACAAAATTATAATAGACATTAGGAGCTTGAAGAATTACAAGTGCTGTAAAAGTGGATTTTTTAAGTGAAGTCATCCTTCAAATCTATTTGCAGTCCCTGAAAGTTAACAAGCATGTATCACAGAAGTAACAGTTAAAAGAATGCGTAGATTTTCAAAAAAGTATAATCATGTCCTCTAACACATGCTTGCAAAGAAGTGGTTTTCATGAGATAAAAGAAAACTTTATTATCCTTTGAACAACTGGCTTTCAGAGAGGAATGAAAAAAAAGCAGAGGAACTGCTGTGCTGTTCAATATAGTTACAATATAATACTTAAAGGAAAATGGAATGGTGGCATAGTTGAATTCTTACTGTTTGAAACCGTACATATCACTAAAATATTTGCAATTAAGTTTCAGAGCAGAAAAGTTGGTTACACATACATTTATCTGCTATGACTGTGAAAGCAATTAAGAAGTCTGATACCAGAGTCCAGCTCCAAATCTGACCTTTACTTGTAGCAGGTGCTGCTTTCTGCATGCTGACTTGGGACATCTGGTCACATCTTATGCAAGTTCTTTTGAGCAAAGCTTTGAATGTCAGCATGTGGGACTGTTTTGGGTGTCTTCGGTGCAGTCTGCACCAAGTCCGCACCTATGTGTACAGACTTTTTTTTTTGAGGTCTTTTTTCCTTGTATTTAAAAACTAAACTAATGAAACTGTGGTAGAGCTCACACACAAAAATCGACCAACAATAAAATGGCTCTGAAGTTTTCATTCTTCCCACATTACTTCATCTTCAACTGACTAAGAAACTACAGAGCAGAAAGCATATTCATGTATTACTACACCATGAAGTTCCCATTGTGTACTCACCAGTGGGAATGCTGCCACTTCTCTGGAGTAGGGACGATCCCACTTGGAAGAAGTGACACAGTTCAAAGTATGTGGTGACATCTATAAGAAACAAGACATATTGAGAAAAAGAAATTACTGAATTCAGTTGAACATATCATTGTGAAGCCTTCTTCAAGTTAGCATTACCACATGTAAGTAATTACTGTCCAGAGAACACTGTATATCTGGGGAAAAAAGGCAGATTTAAACCAGGAGGCAAGTCAGTATTTGGATTTTTTTTTTCAGTTTGCCTAAAGATGGTTCCCAAGGCTTGAATATGGTTTTGGCTTTTCACTAAACTTAAATGTCAGTACAGCATTAAAAGACTTGAACAGAACTTGAGCTGTTACCAGTTCTGTGCTGCATTCCTAAAATAATTAATTCAGTCTTTATTATTAATGTTAAGGTCAGTCCACTTTCCATCTTAAGCCAGTGAAATAAGTATCTCTCCTTCGTTACTTTGAGCTGGCCTTGAAATATAAATGAAGTGCTTGTGGAAATAACTTTCTCTGCTCTGTCAGCAAAGGCTTGACTTCTCACTTGAAAAAGTCAAAATTCAAATTTTGAAGAAGTTTAAGGTTTCTCAAGAAAGTCTTGTGTTCACTCTTGTGCCCTGTTACTTTGGAGAGTACTGAAAGACTAGGAAGTGGGCTTCTGCAATCTCACAGGTTAGGCTGATGCTGGTATCTTGTTCTACCATGCCATCTTACCTTTAGTGGGTTAATTTGGGGGTCCATCCTGCCCTCCTCTATTTCAGCAATTTCCTGCCGAATACTGATCATTGCATCACAAAATCTGTCCAGCTCTGCTTTGTCTTCAGACTCTGTAGGCTCAATCATAAGTGTTCCCGCCACTGGCCAGGACATGGTTGGAGCATGAAAACCTGGTGACAATAGCAGAAATCCGTCACTGACAATCAGGTATGAGCTAATACATGCATTTGCTATCAGCAGATTCACAAATTCAGTACTTTCTGTACAAAAATCTGTACAGGATTGAACCAACTGGTAGTGTTGGCACTGTACTTTAAGAGGTAAGATAAGACTTTTCAAGTATCTTCGTTTTTAACACTGAAGGGTAACACTACTGTATTACTTACAACAGAGCTACACACCGATTTAATGAAACAATTTATTTAAAAGGGACTTTAATATACTAATCTAACTCACCTCTATACCTACTGAAAAGTCTGTTTAAAGTGGTGCACAATATTTAAGGCTGACTTACAAAGAGCAGGAAGGGTGGGGTTTTTAGTATCACAATTAGGCTTTGGATTATTTCATGGAAGAAATATTACTAGTTTAGGTTTTAACAGCTTTTGTGCATATTCATTAGAAGCACAGTTCTACAGGATCAAGTAGTTCAATGGGTCCTCTGGTCTGGCAGCCAAAAGGCATCCACAGTCAGATCCTTAAGAGAATAAACTGCATAAACTTTATCAGGATGTTCAAATTCTATCATCCTACTTCAAAAGTATTTATTTTCTTTTAATTATTTCCTATTTTGTTTTGTTTTGCTTTGTTGGAGTCTCATTAAGCTTTTGGCTCCAACCTACTTGCTTTAAACAGATGAGTCATGCCGTCAGTAATTTGATGGGTCAGTTTACAAAACTCTGAAGTAGTGGCAGTCAGAAGTACCTACTACAACTCAGTATATGCAAGTATCTCTCCAAGCCCTTTAAAAACATTGGAAAGCCTGAAATAATTGTGACAGATTCACCATCCATAAGCACAGAATTAGAATGTTTGTCTCCCTGTAGAGGAGATTTAGAAAGTTTTCACTTGCACTGCTATTTTAAAGAATAGACATTTTACTTACCATAATCCTGAAGCCTTTTAGCAAGATCCACAGCTTCAATGTTTGCTGTTTTTTTGAAGGGTCTTGTATCCAAAATGAATTCATGGGCTACATAGCCTGTAAATGAAAACCTTTTTACTTAGTAGGAGAACAGTGCAATTTACCAAGCTGTCTATTCTGGTTGGTTTTGTGGAGAGCATGGCAAAAAGACAAACCGAAAAATAGCCAGTTAGGCAAAACCTCAATTTTGAGAAATTATCGGGTAAGAGATATACAACTCAGTTTTTGAAGAATGGCCCTTTGAGTCCCACATCACATTAAGAAGAGGCCTTATTTATAAGATCAGAACTAGGAGTGAATGGTCAAAGTAGCTCCTACAATTTACAAGTTCTCTGAAAAAATAATTGGATTTATCAATGTCCATTTGGGTCTTAGGCTATCTTTAAATTAATCAAGATAATCCATTTTATCTTCTGCCAGGGCAAAGCTTAAATCTAGTGTTGTAGAGCGGCTAAAGACAAAAGTTGTCTGTATTTATATCCATGATTCTGGAGAACCTTCCTTTACATTGTTAAATTCTTCAAAATTTACAGTTTTCATTCACTTCTGTTAAGAGCAACTTGCAGGTTTAACCAAGGTGTACATCATTAAATTTAAGATATATATTTTAAAGATTATATATGTTGTACCCAAATGCTCTTTGATGCTGTTCAGCTTAAACAAGCAAAATAAATTCTCTGATAGTTACTCTACGACCACAATAATTTTTTCATCTCTTCTTCATTATTTCTTTCTTGTTGCAAGACTGGAGAGCCAAAACAGGGAACCAGAATGTAGCTAAAATACCATGCATTTCCAAGGGAATTCTATCTCATCTCACAAAAGTGAACAAGGAGCAGAAATGAGGAAAACTTGGTGGGATTTCTTTTCAAAGGAAGTGTACAAGGGGAAGTAGAGCTCCAAAAATTACTTTCAGTTCTTATATTGTTACATCATTGGTTATGGAGATTTGGAAGTCTTAACTTGGTTGTTTTTCCGTTTTCTAATGTTCATTGATCTGCCATTAAATTTCAAGGAGAACGATCTAATGGTTTACTCTATCTTTTGGCATAATTTTTTCTAATTACAAACAGATGTTACTTTTCTTCTGCTTTCTTCTATCTAAATTTCGTTGCAATACATCCATAGAAGTGTGACAGGTTATTTCTCTCCTTGTGAACATCAAGAGAAGTTTGAAATCAGTGGTCACTTAGCATTAAAAGAAACAACAAAACAACCATGTTGCAAGCCAACTTCTACATGAAACAAAAAAGAAAGCCTGGTAGAAGAAAAAAAATCGTCCAATACTTGCCTCTTGCTCCTCTGAAAAGGATTTTGTAGTGCTTCTCTAGCCTCTTTGCCATGTAATTTGCATTTAGTATAGCAATCTCAGAAGCATGCTTCAGACCCTTTGCTCCCATTGTCTGAAAGAAAAATGACATGAAGAAACAGATCTAAAACAGGTCCAAAGCAAGCCAAGTGTGCTCCTGCATGACAGAGAGCACCACCTCAAAGCACCTGGCTAGTTCTAAGGCAGTCACTTTGTTACACTTTTCCACACAACATTCATGGGAGAAGCACTGGATATTTACTGAGGGCACCTTTGGTGTATGTAGTTTATGGGACTGTCTAAGAGGTTTAGCTTGAATTCCACAAGTAAATGACCCAAACCTTTCCTCAAACTGGGAAGCTTTAAACTGAAAAAAGTGAGAACACAAAAAATGTCAAAAGGCACAGGCTGCCTGTCTCCATCCCACAGCAAGACTGCCCAGATAACTTTAGGTGGGACAATGTAAATAGATGGTATTTTGAGCTTTGAGGGAACAGCTCCCCTTAAAAATTTCTAATGGATTAAATATTCTGCAATGGGACCAGCTCAGAGTCACAAGTGATTTTTACCCAAAGCTGAAAATGGAAAATGCACCAGTTAATATTTGCTCATTCTGAATTCCAGGAGAGCTGGTTTTCCCAGCAGAGGAAGTTTCCACGGTTCGAGTAATCAAACTGGCAACAAAGTACTCTGAATGACACTGCCGCTAGGTTCACTCTTCTCCAGTTCTGTCACTGGAAGTGTTAACCGTAGCTCAAGAGTCCCAGCACACCCTTCTATCAAATAGAAATTGAATATACAATCATCTCTGTTGGCTAAATATTTCCATACGTGTAGCCAAATATTTGCTGGCTTATCACTAAATTGCAAGGGATTAACAAATTACATAGATCACGATCAAGCTGTCTCACTTGTAAAACCAAAACTAAGTTCAGTTTTCAAGCCCAGTAAAATCCTCCAGAATTCAGAATACCGTAAAGTTGAATGCTACATAGATGTCAAGTATAACAATACTGAATCATGCAATTAAAAATACCCTTGAGGGATCAGTAATTACCAAGCAGCTTTTAAACATGAAAACTTCAATGTCAGAAAATGGAAGCCTAACTGCAGTTTTCTGCCCAGTGCCCACCTATCTCTAGACCTCTACAGACAAGAGGTAGAAGACTTAGGTACAGCAGTTGTCCTGATGTCCTTTCTCATGGCATCATTGTCCTACCATAAAATAAGTAGGCTTGATGGATGTAAATAACCTATGACTGTACTGTAGTCACTTCATTTCACTGCATTTCAGTCTGTGCAAACATCTTACAATGAGTTGCTCTTAAACCTGTTCATGTGGTTCCAGTGGTCACTGGACTTGAAAGAGAAACAGAACCTCAGGTGATAATCCTTACAGAAGTCTACACACCTTGATATACACCCAGGAAATTGGCAATATAGCACTGGAACCCCAAGGTGCAGCACTGACAGTACCCAAAGGACATGCATCCTTATCCGGCTGTATTTTGATCACAGGGTGGGTAGGCAAGTAGGGAGCCAAATGTTTCTTCCTAAAACAAAAACATTGATTTTAGAGCTTAAGTATGTGTTCCTGTGTTACTGTATCTGTACACTTTCAGCAGTAGCTTCTCTTCACCTGGCTTCCAAACACAGTCCTCTAGGAAGTCTGTTCTATGCCTTTTTCAAAAGAAAGTTTATTAACACAACTGGTGTCAGTGGAGGGTGGCACTCAGTTTTCAACCTATCACAAGATATTGATGCAGGTATCCAAATATAAATCACTTTTTTAAACAAGTAAGATTATGTTCCTTTAAGGAAATAGGAATGCTCCAGAAGGTAGATTGACACAGCTTGTGTAGCACTTCTGTATTCTGGACTACGTGCAGTATTATGATCCCTCAAAGTCCATCTCTTACACAGGAAACAGATTGCTGAGTGAGGTGTACCACGCACACTAGAAGGCCGGCATGGAAGCCAGGGTTTGGGCATACAAGTGAACACCACCATTCATGAGATCAGCATATGACTGTGCTGGAGAAGGACAGATGCTTGCAACCAACGTAACACCTCTCCCATCCATGACTCTGTACTGAAGTGAACACCCAACCAAGATTCACTAAGGTATATATACTATACTATATACTATATATATAGTGTATATATATACACACACTATATATATTTATATACATACTATAATTTTTTTTTTTTTTAAGGCTAATATAGAGATACCCACACTCCAATTGGTCCCATTCCAGGTCCTCCTCCTCCATGGGGAATGCAAAAGGTTTTGTGAAGATTTAAGTGAGAGACATCAGAGCCATAATCTCCAGGACGACACAGACCAACCTGTAAAGGGAATACTCCATTTCAAAACATTATTCATATTACTATGAAGACCTATTAAGACTTATTAATAAGACCTATTACTGAATGCAAAAAGAACAGATTGAAAAAAATGGTGTATGCTTTCATGTTTTTGTTTATCATGATGCATCTTGAGCAAGAACTTTATGCAAATAATATTTTGTTTTAGGAATTCTTAATTATGTCTGTAAAGAATGTCTTTGATAAAGGGTAGGCACACTAAGCCAACTTCAGTGAACAACCCATAAATCCTATGACACATTTCTGGGCAAAATCAAATGTAAGAGAATTACTTTCACTATCTAATTTTTATTACTGTTCCTGGAAATCTCACATCCTCCCCCAAACACTGTGTCATCTTTCATGGAAACTGTGTTAGAGTCTGAACTGAGTACTGCTGTGCTGTTTTTACTCCAAGGACTCCCAGTAGTAATAAATCTGCCTAGATTTTGTACCTGAGCATTCATATTTGCTCCATCTAAGTAAACTTGGCCTCCATGTTTGTGAATGAGGTCACACACATCTCCAATCTCCTCTTCAAACACGCCGTTGGTGGAAGGGTACGTGATCATGATGGCTGCCAAGTTCTCCTTGTGCTTGTCCACCTGGTGACAGGGAGGGGAGAGGAAAAAAGGTCTCTGAGGCTCCTAAAGCTTCTCAAGGTTTTATTAAAAATATACAACTAAAGTCAAAAATACACGTATATATAATACTCACTTCTGGGACCTTCAGACAACCAAATGAAACATCTAGCTTTCAAGTTAATGTGAAATAATGACTATTCCCCCTACTTTCAGCAGCAGAGTTCTGTGACTACCATAAAAGTTTGTTCAAATGTGGAAATGTGTCCTGTGTCCCTTGCATTGCAAGATTCACCTGCAGCCAGTATACTTAAAAAAGAGAAAAAAGTAGTTTCCTAGCAACACCTTCCCCAGCAGAGATGGGCTGAACTTTGCTAAAAGAAGGCTGAAATGCAGTGTCAAATACTTCATATTCATGAACATGGCTTGTTCATTTCCAGTACCAGCTGTGGACCAAAACAGTCTATAAAAGAGTCTACTGTACAGAAAGATTCTTTGAGCAAATCCTGCACCAGAGATCCCCAAATTAAAAGAAATCTCACAAGTATCACATGATTAGTGTCTGAGCGAGCAAAAAACAAAAAGAAAAATAATTACTTATCCTCTCAAAGCATGTATTCAGTCTTATTGCTTTATTTCCCTTGTAGAAAAATGTGATTCACCTGCCAACACTACTGTCTTTGGAGAAGAAGGGTTCCTTGAAAATCAAAGATAATGAAATACTCACCATTGCTTTTAAATGAGAAATATCAATGCTCCCATTTTTATCCACTTCAATTGGCTGAATCTTCATCCCTGCCATTTGTGCACTCGCTGGATTAGTACCATGAGCAGATTTAGGAATAAGGCAAACCTTGGAAGGAAAAGAAAAACAGAGCCTGAAATATAACTAGTTTAAAAAATCTTAATGTTTTATGGTCTACACTCAGCTACAATTCCAATCCTGATGGTACCAACAAAGTGTCCCTTTTGCTGAACAATGCAACTAAATTTTTTAAGAAAATTCATTCAGGTTTCAGCATTTAAATGCTCATTACCAAAGTTTCATTTGCTGCATAATCATATTTAGGGATGCAATTCCAGAATATTATTTCAGATACTCACATTTAAAATCTTTTTGCCTCATTCCACCTTTTTTTAAAACACTATTTTTTTTTTTTACAGCTATCAGTCTCCATATATACAATGACTTGAAAGGAAAAACTGCCTAATTCCAAATTTTCACAACAACTTCTTCTGGCTTTCAAAGTGTTTTCTTCTGTATTCCATTCAAAACAAAAAATTTAGAGCAAAATATTTTGGATATAGATGAGAAACTCAGAACTACTTTTATGCTCTGTATGTACAGTTAACTTTAGAAGAAAAATAAAAGAGAAGCACCTAAATAAATGTAAGCTCTTGTTAGTCATAGGAAAATGGTGCATGCATCAGGATATTTTCAGACATTTTTTAGGAATTCCACCCTTTCTAAAGACAATAAGTATTTCTCACCAAAACAACCCCAAAACAAAACAAAAAAACCCCACCAAAACACAAACAACAACAACCACCAAACACATACACAAAAAAACCACACCAAAAAAATCCCCACCAGCAAAAAACCCCACCCACATAATTTTCTTCTACTTTATTTTTCTGATAAACTGCATGATGGCTCATGGAACTCTATCATCCACAGTGATGCTGAGACAAACGTGAATACTTCAAAACACCAGAAACACCAGGATCCCAGCGCCAGTGCCAGGAAGCACTGTGCCACTATCTGTAGCCATCTTACCCTCATGGCTAAAATGTAAAGTGGCTCCTGATGGCCACCAAGGCTTGCTGGGTGCAGACATCACCCATCACACAAAAAAACGGGGATGTGAGCCATCAGTTCACGTCCATACTTTCCTCCCACAAGAGGGCACCAGATCCAAACACGGCCAGCTACGAGAACCTTGAGCAGCTGGTTTAATTACTTTCTCCAGCCCAGGAGAAAAAAAGCACTTCAGTTGAAAGGCCAATATTTTGTGGGCTTTCTTATTTTCTTATTCCTTTCTTATTCTTTGCCAAGAGTGCCATGATTTTCCTGTAACATTTGAAATCTGTAAAGTGTGAGTACAGTGCAAGCATCTCCCGGGCTCTCCTGTGCAGTTCAGCTCTGGATATTTTCAGACCACAGAAAGATCCACAGAGAAGCCTGAGGATCTTGCACAGAATAAGAGAAATGGCAGGTGATACACAGACATTCAAAAGAAAACCAAGGAATGTTATTCTCTGAGGAATAAAATTTTAACCTAAATTCACTTTCCACTGAGTAAAACTCGTCATAAAAAAAAGTTTGTAACTGTAAAGAGTGGTTGACTTCTAGTAAGTTTAATTCGATCTGAATGCAACAAAGAAATAAAGAGAGAAGACAACACATTCAATTTAAGGTGGTTTCTTCACACAAGAGGCTATAGTTCCCAGGAGGCCAGGACAGCGACGCTTCCATTTTGAGAGGCAAATGAGTCCCAATGCCAAGGATAAAATCAGGTTCAAAGGATATGTATACTATTGCACTAAGGACGTTTTCCTTACTATTTAAAGCCAACTCTATGGGTGCGTGAAAGAAGACCTAAGTAATCTCAAATTTCCAAGAAGTTTTTGATGTGGTCCCAAAACACAAGAAGTTTTTGATGTGGTTCCTAAACTAACTTCCAGTTAAGTGGGGTTAAGTGGGAAGGTACATATGGATAAACAATTCATGAATACATGTTAAAGAAAAGAAAAATAGTTTTCACTGTATGGTAGCGTCACCCTAATAGAATATTATAAATATCTGTGCTGGTTCTCTAACATATAAAATTACTCATGATGGTGTTTATAATGGAGACACACTATGAAATGCCAAATATCCTGTTAATACACCCCCCCCCGTCACTAGAAGAACTGATTGCAGAGTTTAGAGAAGGACCCACAGTACTGAGGAGCACATTCAAAGCAGTATATGTATATTGGAGGCAGACAGATGGAAAGTATGACATGAGGAAACACATCTTAACAGCCCACAACTGTGATCTTTAGCTTTGAACCTACTGCTACTAAAAGATCTCACAGTTTTGGTGGGAAAGAAAGCAACAGCAACAACTCTCTTATTCCTAGAAAGGGAATAAGAGAAAAAAGTAAAAGGAACACAAAAACTTTAAAGACAACCAAAGTTATAAAATGGCTTTTTTGAGAAGGATGGACAAATAACTGGAATCCAGCTAGGAAATGAGGATGGATAGGGATATAATAAATAATCCTTAACACATGATATGTCAACTGTGCACATGGAAGAATTGTTCATCATCTTTCAGGCATGACAGGGTATTAGATGAAATTGCAAACATGTCACAATTTCATTCCTTCCTTCCTGCCTTCCCGACTTCCCATGGCTGGCCACACGGCACATGCAATGGTTGCTTGGGAATTAAAATGCCATAAGCATGACCTTCCCTGCTTTGCCCTCCTTTCCCTGAGCTTTTGTTTTTGAGCATGCCATTTTATGGCATCAACATCCCTTTGGTCAGCCAGGGTCCCTCCCTGCACCTTGCCAACACCCAGCCTCCCGGCCGGGAAAGGACAGGGTCAGGACGGGGCAGTGGCATAGAGAGAAAGCCTTGACACTGTGAAAGCACTGTTCACCATTTGCCAAGAGATCCCTGTGTTATGAACACTGCTTCCTCCACGATTCATGTGGAAAAAATTAAGTCCCTCCTAGCCAAACTTGGTACAATCACCCTTCCAGGGAGTGCCCTGTTACCGAGGATCCATGGAATACTGAAAGCACGGAATACTGAAAGCCTATCAGAGGTGACAATAGGCAACCTAGTTTCTCTCTAGGTGACACCCAGCTGCTGAATCAAATCTCCACTTCCCACCCAACACACTTCCCCACATGAGTATTGACACCTACGGTTCTATGACGTTCTCCTTTGGCATTTAAATAAGCTTTGATTGCAGCCAAGCCTGCATACTCTCCTTGGGCTCCACTGCAAGAAGAACACAAACACTGTTACACAGCACACAAACCAGGGAGTGCCACCTCTCTGCTAGAACTTCAAAACTGTCCAGCCTTAACCCTTATCAATGACTTCAGGCAAGTGCCAGCAAATTAAAAGGAGCACATTCCATAGATTAAATTATAAATTACAAATGGACATGCTTAAATTAACATCTAGATGCAAATGAAAAGAGCAGATGACAAAGGTTATGCCATTTTATGTGTTTATACTACAACGTTAAATCCTTCTGGTGACTGAATTGATCCACATTTCTGCACTTATCAGGGGACTAAGGTATATATCCTAAGTATAGAGTAAGTCCTTGCTGTTCATTTTGTATCAAAACTGCTAGTGGACATATAAACAGGCTGCAGCAGGACTGATTAAATGGTGCTTTATTAATTTCAGTGAGCACACAGATCTTAGGCATTCTTCAGTCAAACCTAGTGCCCTAACCACCAGTTTCAATAATTAAACACCTCACAGCTCATATACCTTATATTCCTGTTCCAAATCCTTATTTTCAGTTCATAGGAGGAAATATTAAAAAAAAAAAAATAAAAAGACCAAATCATTAAACTTTTAGAAGAGATGAGGCAAAATAAGATACCACGGTTTTTTTAAAAAACAGCTACTTAGTAATTTCATAATCTTGCATTCATGACAAATTTGATTTTAGAAAACTCTTCCATTTTTGGCTTGCACATTTTCTTTGGAGATAAGTTTTTGGAATCATGTCTCAAGGTGCAAACACTCAGAAAAAAGTTCCTACCTATTTGGCTGGAAGGAGATTTTGTCATAGCCTGTAATCTCACATAGGTCCTTCTCTAAATCCTTGAAAAGCTGCTGATACCCTTGAGCTTGATCCAGAGGAACAAAAGGGTGGATGTTGGCAAATTCTCTCCATGTAATAGGCTATAAAAACAAAACAAACAAACATATAAAGACTGCTGTAACAAAATACAGACAACTCTGTTCTGTTGTTAAACTCTGAAAGGAAGGAAAGAAGTTGTCTTGTGGTTAATTAAGTACCAAACACCAAGTATGTTGATCTGTTGGAGGCTTGGAAGGCTCTACAGAGGCATCTTGACAGGCTGGATTGATGAAGCCAAGGCCAGTCATGTGAGGTTCAATAATGTCTAATCTTAACTGATTTAATGTTAACCTTTCAGCTTTTTATTCTGGTAATCACATTGCACATAAAGGTTTTGGGTATTATAAAGAGATCACCCCCAAAGCTTTGCCCTTTTCTTTCTTGCTCTCTCTTCCCTTCTCAACAGATCACCAAGTCCATGTTGATGTTTAGGCCATGGGATGGTGAAAAGCCTAGAAGATAAGGGACTAATGTCTATGTCTCAAACACTGCTGGACAGATAGCTGTGGAGCCAACCAAGGATTGTTGATAACAGCACACTGTGTCAAAGGCCAGGAAAGAACAGGATGCAGGTGGAGATGGCCACATGATGGTAGAACTGTACTTTCCTGGGACAACAGTCCTTGTTCTGGCTTTTGGATACAAGCACAACACAGTACAGCACAAGTGCAGCAATGAGGTTGAGAAGAGGGCATGGACTCTTCACCAAAGGTTGATCCAGTGTGGGGAATCAAGACCACCAAACACCCCAATGCCTTCTGACCCATTTCCAGAAAGGCCTAGAAGAACTGTGCATGGACTATGCATGAATAATTTGTATAGAGAGCAAGAAACCTACCTCCAGGGTTGGGAGAACTTATCTATAAAAAGGTTGAAGCCTCAGTGCATGTGTGCCTAGGACCCTGGGCACACCATAAGCTGGATCAATGCTGGAGTCAAGACTAGTGATCTTTCTTTTTTTTTTTGCACCTTTCTCCCACTACTTCTCTCCTCCTCTCTAATTTCCCTCTCTCTCCTCTCCTCAATCTGCCCCTTATTCAAAACACACCACCATGGGTTTATGCTAGAAGGGACTAATTCTTACCAATTTCCATGCCAAGTGTATATTTACAATATTGTATTTATTATTTATCTATAATACAACTCTGCAAGTTTCTTCTGTGGACCCTCTGATTTTGGTCATTCCTTTTTGACCATAAGTATCTGCAAATCTTGGATGCTGCCTTCCCCTTAAGAGTGGGATACCAAATTTTTACTGGCATTTTTGTGCCCTTGGGTCACAACAACCTCAGGCAGAGCTGCAGGCTTGAGGCAGAATGCCTGGAAAGACCTGGGGATGCTGGTGACAGTGAGTGAACATGAGCCAGGCTGTGCCCAGGAGGCCAAGAAGGGCAATGGCATCCTGGCCTGTACCAGCAATAGTGTGGCCAGCAGCACCAGGACAGGGATTGTGCACTGTACTCAGCACTGGTGAGGCTGCACCTCAAATCCTGTGTTCTGTTCTGGGCCCCTCACTTCCATGAGAGACATTGAGGTTCTGGAACATATCCAGAGAAAGGCCACAAAGTTGGTGAAGGCTCACCAAGTTGGGCTCAAGGATGAATGAGCTGTCTGAAAGGAGGGTGTAGCCAGGTAGTAACTGGTAAGACAAGAGGTTAAGACTGGATATAAAGAAAAATGTATTTACAGAAGGGGTAAACAAGCATCTGAACAGCATCTCTAAAGAATTTCCCAAGTCAACACTCCTGGAAGTGTTTATAATACATGTAGATGTGGTGATCAGGAACATGGTTTAGTGATGGACTCAGCAGTGCCAGGTTAACAGCAGGACCTAACCTAAAAGGTGTCTTCCAACATGATTCTATGATTTTCAGTAGTCATTTTTTAATATTAATATGCTTAAAAATCCTTAAATTCTCCTACTAGTTAGTTTCACCTACCTTACATAGAGCTTTTCACCTTCACTTGCATAGAGCTGTGGGATCACAGGTAAACAGAGAGGAGTTGTCTGGAACAGTATTAGTTTTACTTAGAGGAAATATACAAGACATAAAACAGTGAAGGAAGAGAGACAAAGTAGTGAGAGAAAGGGGACAAAAGAAACCAGTGAAAGATGAAAGTGAGAAGACAACAGGAAGAGAGCAAAGGAAACTCATTCCAAGTCAAAATGTCATTAAGTAATCAAACAGCTTGGCTAAAGCTTTGCTTCATTTGCTATCAGCTAGAAAAATGAAGCTATCTGGGGACTCTTCAGCTGGGGAAAAGGGAACTACCCTAAGAAATTGCAAACTGAAAAAGAAGCATAAATTGTCAGTCCCACCTGACTCTTTCCATATTTCTGAGGATTTGATTTTAAGAACTGTAAAGCAGAGAGAAGTTAGGTAATGCAACATTGCTTGAGGGAACAGGACTGTGGTACCTAACTCCAAAAATTATTTTCATAATTTTTTTTCAAAATGGAGTCTTCAAGACCACACACTCTCCTACTGTTGTTGCAGTCCTACTTGTGCTTTTCAGAAGTTTTTCTTAGTGGCAAAGGGAGAGGGTGACTTTAGTTACCCCTGAAACTGCCTTCTCAGCTGGAGTATTAGTCCAAGAGTAGCCTTTACTTCCCTAGAATGACACTGGCTAGATAGTTTATTCACATGGATATCAAGTGAGACAGTATTATTGCAACTTACTGTGAGTTCAGCTGAACTATTGAGCTTCATTGTGCAGGACCCCTAAAAATACAAACACACACCAGTATTTATTGAAATACATAAACACATAGGTAAGTACATAATTTTTTGTCTTTTCTTTTTGGTAAATACCTACCAAGGGAATCATGCTGTGAACAAGGGAAATATCTTTGTTTTCTAATCTTTTCATGTACCGCACGATATTTGTCTCAGAGTGATAGCTGGAGAACACAAAACAGTGTTAGGGCAAGCAAATTAGCTACACCAGCTGCTACATAGGAAAAGAACAAAAAAATATATAAGACTGAGGATAGTTATTAACATATACTAAGCAGTTCTTTCCAAACTGGCACTTTAATCTTGCTAATACCAACATATTAAAAATGCTTTATTATTATCTCAGTAACACTATCAATAAATATGGAATACAAGTATACCATGTCCTCAAATAGAAGGTTGTACAATGCAACAGATTAATGGAAAAACGCATTCCCTCAGTAGTTATGCACATTGCTCTGATCTTTTAAAATGAGACCAATAACTAAAAATGCTGCTATATATTTTGGAGTAATGAGTCACTGCATGAATTTAGGTACAAAACTGTCCTCAACCAACTCCAATACTAGTTTTGAAAGGAGATATTTCAGATTCCCTAAAAATAGCAAACATACATTCACAAACCTGTTGAAAACCTGATGTGTCAAGAATTTGGAAGTTCTCTTAAATGGGGTGCTAAGGATGCCTTTGGTTTCCTCGCCCATACTCTCAGCAATTAGCTCCTTCAACAAAAAGAAACCGAGTCAAATATTTTCATGGAAATTTCTTTTTTTGTAGTTAACTTCCATTAGAACTAGCTTTTGCTACCAGTTTACCTCAGGATTTAGTCAGCTNAAGTAAACCCCCCCCCCCCCCCTTTAATATCATATGTATCATATTTAAACAATAGCATTATATTAAAACTAGGTAGTTTTAATGTCTCAGTAGTCCTCATCTTGTAAGTATTGCTGCCAAATGCTAATGACATGCAACAAAAATTTCCAATGGGAAAGAAATACCTGAGTCCATGTCCTAACCATCACAGTAGAAGTCATACCCTAAATGCAAGGTGTCCAAGCTGCTGGAAACAACTAAGTGTCACAACCAGAAAATGGCATTACGCAAATTCTTTATTTAACAGTACCTCTTTATTTAAGAGAGGCTCTGAAACTCTTAATATTTAACAAATGGTCATTATAGAAAAACCCACTATACAAGACTAGTTTTGGTTTTCATTAAACTCTGGAAACATTCAGATAATTTAATTGACATGACCTATTATATACTTACAGAAGAAGACTCGCAACCAAAGATCCATAATATGTCATCTAGATCTTTCTCGTTTACAGTTTCATCAAGTGATACTCCAAGCTATGGGTAAAAGCACCAGTAATTACTCAAAGCTGTTTATTCTAGAGATATAGTACGTTTGTTTTGGTCAAGAAAAGCTTTCCAGAAACACAAGAGGTAAAAAAAAAAAAGAATCTACCCAACAATGTGTAAACATACATATTTACAGGTGTTTATGATATATAAATTTATCTTATTTACATAACATATTCCAGTTCCTTCTTTTATCCTCCTAAACTATCCAAGACAGATGGCTCAGAAACTCTGAGACTCATGACCTCCTTTCTATCATTTCCAAGTGTTTTCTACTTAATAGGAAAATTGCCCATTTTCCTGTGACATCCCTTCCCCCTATTCCAATTTACAGAACATACTACACTTTGTGAAGACTCCTTAGTGCCCACCAAAATGTGGTTTAGATTCCAGTCCTTCAAACACTGCCATAGGACCTGAATTCTAGATGTCACCTTGTATTTCATCATTAAATTTTAGAGTCTCTTCACTCTACCCCTTAGTGGCATATTTAACATGAAAAAAATAGATAATCCTTTTAACTGGCATAAAATGAAAACACAATCATTATTTCTGGAAGTTCAGTGTGTCACTTAACAAGTTCATTCTTTCTATAATCTTTATAATTGATGGATATATCTGAACAAATTACATGGTCTATAATTTTGTTTAGCACATGTAATGATCAGAAACTTAATGAAGAAAATGTCATAATACAAAATTTCAGAATTTATCAAAGGTTTAGAAAGTTGCTTACTCTGCCATCACTATAAATCCGAAAATTTATCTGTCTGAGAGCTGCCCGGTCCAAAACCTCTTTGACTGAGCATCCACACGTGATTGTCAAGGTATCAAAGAAGAGATCATGATGTAGTTTATGACCAGCTCGCCTGAGACCTATAAAAAACAGTGAGTTAATTCTGTTATATGTACACGGTATTGTTTGCTCAGGCAGTAGTTGCAGAACAATATCTCATAAGTAAATGCTTTTACATAATAAAGCAAAATACACCCTTTTTTTAAGGAGCAGCAAAATCACCATCTTTTTAGCGAAATGTCACTGTGTATGAAATGCAACCAAATCAGATTCAAACCTAAGTAATAATGCAGATTGAATCTAGGGAAGGTCATTCTGATACATCAAATCTGGAATATACAGCAGCAGGGTTGGTATAAGAACACAATATGGATAAAATAATAAGATTGGAAAGATATTACTGGATATGAACTGTCACAGAGCTTGCCATAACAAAGTTTAGAGTCTTAGGGTTTTTTGCAGTAGCAAGAGGTCTTCTGGCTAAACTGGCAGATAAAGTATGGATATTTCTTACAGGAATCCCTCAGTTCCAAACATTCCAGTTTTGTATAGCTTCTTCTGACAGCAGTGGTAGTCTTATCAGTGAAAAAGACTGTACCAGACCACACAGCCCAGATGCAATCACTATTTTCTGCTACAGAGTCTGTGCTTTGAGATCTCAATGCTTGTAGAAAGTATGATAGTCCACCTAATCTAACTAAAATGTTTCTATTGGTTTATTTATTGCTATGTTATTAATACCCTGTGCAGATTTCTGTGTGTAAGCTAGGATGGTCCATCAAAAAAAGCAGATGCTGGCAAACAGCAGTTTAACAGTATCATCTAGAGACTAACTCCGTAGACTTCTATTAGTTTCCCAACAAAACAAAAACAATGCCTGCAAATTCTTATCACACAGACATCTAATTCTTGGATGTCATTACCAGGACTGCAGAAAAAAACATCAGCTGTGAATTTTGTCTTAAAATGGCCTCTCTCAAATTGAGAGAACACACATCAGATGGACACCCCTGCCCATATCCTGTAAGTTTATTTAAGATGTATTGTTTAAGGGGTAAGGATTTTAGAACAGTTTCTATAAACGTTAAGTACACACCTTCAGCCAAGATTAGAGCAGCATTGTGCACTCGTCTTGCAATATGCCTTAGTCCATCAGACCCATGGTAAATGCCAAACATGGCTGACATATTAGCCAGAAGAGCCTAGGATCCAAATATAGTTTAGGACATTGTTATTGTTACAAAGACTACTTCATGTAAGCTTAGTGCAATGTTTGTTTAGCACCTAGAGATGAACCTATATCCTCAGCTGATGTTATAGCTGCCTATGTATTGCCTACAAAATAAAAAGAGGGAAAGGCAAAACACTTCTATGAAACTGCAAGGACTGATTATGAATTCAGTGCTGTTTGAAATGTAACTGTTTAGGTAATTAACATGTACTTAAATTCAACTACTGCAACAAAGATGTTTGAAGACTTTAAAGTCAAGCTAGTCTCACAGGAACCCAGTGTTTAGGATCAGTACAAAAAATATATAGTATCTCCTGAATACTAAGTAATTAAACTTGTGTCAATAGTAAAAATCTCTCCTCAAAATCTGTCACAACGTTACGAGCAGGAGGAAGGCAATGATAGAAGCAAAAATGTTATGACCCCATCTGGCTGGAGGTCTGTGGAAGTATGCTGAAGATAACTATTTTGGATACTTACTTAATCATGGTATTTTCCTGTAAAGATATCACTTTATTGATGTAGCATTCTTACATCAAATCACATAGACAAAAATATAAGTTGTGACAATCTGAAAAATTATTTTTACAATTTATAAGTTTATTTCTTTTGCCTTGAGCTGGAAATTTCAGACCATAGGAATTCCCTTCTACTTTACAATGAATTCTGTCTTGCTTATAACAAACACAGCACTACTCAGTGGTGTTCATGCTACAAAACAGATTCATGACACTGCAAGAATTCAGGACTACAGTAAGGAAACAGGTAGTAAAACTCTCTTTTCAAGCAGACTCCATTATTCAAAGGACTCAAAACAAATTAACAAAGACCAGAATATTTCTATGTCCTTCATTTTTCTACTAAAATCTCTCTAAAGTAAAGCTGATTCATTGCTCAGCTTGTTCCTTTCTAGCACTGAAAATAAAGTGTAAGTTACCTGTGCTGTGCAGATGTTGCTGGTAGCTTTATCCCTCCTGATATGCTGCTCTCGTGTTTGCAAAGCAAGCCGGTACACTTCCTTCCCACTTGCATCTCTAAGTCACAAGTGAAAATGTTGCTTCTGTTACTTTAAAATTACAGTTATTTATGACATAGGGCTTTATGCATGCTAACCTGAAACTAGTTATCTAGCCTCAGAGACAGAAGGGTGCTGGAGAGAACAAAGCATAAGTCAGGACTGTTGCAATACCAAGGAGAGCAAGACTAAAGCACCTCTAGATTTCTGTTTATATCGTGGCTGGTCAGGTAGAGCACACAGTGAAATTCTAAGCCAACTACAGGAGAATTTTGTATTAGCCTTTAAATGACACAGATTATTGCAGTTATTTTAACTGAAAAAAATATAAATTAAATATTCCTAAACTTATTGATTAATGTGAATGTTTTAGGTTTTTTGGTTACTGAAGTACTTCTGGATAACCTCTGTTCCAAAGATATGCAGTCTTCCTAGTGACAATTACTTTGAATTTCAATTATTACTAGTTAGACATCTTGTCAAAATACATAGTACATCAGCACCAGCAACTATTGGAAGCAGATTTCATATACTATTTCTCTGCCTTGTTTAAGCATAACTGAAATTTGAACTAGATTAAGTTTCTTTTGGATTGTTTTGGAGGTTCACTGAATTTTCTACTTCTTTCCATTTATGTTTTGTAAGATTGGATGACAGAGAAAAAGGTCTAACAGTACAGATTATGTGGAGTAAGTTAGCTTGCAAAGCCTCCTGCCATCACAATGAATCTACTCTGCTTTTGGTTATCTTTTCATCCCACAATGCCACAAGAACGATACAGTTCCACACAGATGGACTTCTTGAAGCTTGCTTCCTCAAAACTGAAGGCAACTTTTAGTCTCACCATTTTCAAGAAAAAAGGGTGCTTAATAAAACACCATGGTCACTTGCTGTTCACAAAGGCTGCACAAGATGGTCATAGTGTGTTTTTTTATGGTTTCTTATGTATTACTAGGATTTCTGAGGGGAGATTTTAGATTGGACATCATATAAAAGATTTTCAAAGAAAGGGTTCTAAAGCATTGGAACAGGCTGCCCAGGAAGTGACAGCATCACCACCCCTGGAAGTGTTCAAAAAATGTGGATATGGCACTAGAAGACATGGTTGAGTGGTGAACATTGTGTTAGGTTGATAGTTGGACTTGATGATCTTGATGATCCTTCCAACCTCCAATTCTAAGGCTCTATGACTTCAATCTCCACCTAATGGCAGCGGGAGCTCTTACCTTGTGACACCCACCATTCTGCCTGGCATCATTCTCACTAGATTTTCCTTGACAGCAAAGAATGCTGCGTGGGGTCCCCCATAGCACAGCGGGACACCAAACCTCTGCGAGTTACCCAGGACAACATCCACCCCAAACTCTCCAGGAGGCTTCAGAATACAGAGGGCCAGAAGGTCAGTGGCACAGCAGGCGAGAGTCTGAGAACAGAAATGCACAACACAGTCAGACTCTCTTCTGAAGAAATGGTGTTTATATGGGAGCTAGGTTTTTTAATTCAGTTTCAAACAGTTCCACATCACTTGCATGGAGCTCAAGTGCAATGGTTGTAATGGTTATAAATTGCATGTAGCTGAGATGGTATCTCATTAATGCTTAGTTTCCATGAATATGGCTGTTTGAAGCGTTAGATTGGTATCTATGTGACCAATAAAATTTACTTTACCCCATTCTGATGAGCTCTTTCAACAAGTTCAGAGAAGTCTTCAATCTTCCCTTCAGTGTCTGGATACTGAAATAACACTCCACTGACATCCTTTCCACTGAAATCCATTTCATGGGGTAATTTGAGCTCAGTAATAACACCTGTATAACTGGATACAAAAAACGTGCAGAAGGCAAAATATTCAAACCAGTCTTGGAGTGATTGATACTTAACAAGATGTTTTCATGGACTCATATATGACTCTTTTCTTTAACATACAGAGAGCTGAACATCTTTGCACCACTAAACATTGAGAAAGTTTCACGTCATGGTACTGAAGAAGAATTGCATTCGATATCACCGTCAGATATATAGAACAAAGCAAAAAGAGAATGCATAAGGTACTTGCTTCCTAATAAAAGAAAAAAAAAGACCAGACTGAATTCAACAGTCACATGTATATAGCTGTGCAACAATTTAAAGGAAAAATTAAATAATTTCTTTTTATCATATGTTTAGTCACTTTCAAAGAGCTTTAGTTTCTTTGCAGTTGTGCTTGAACTAGAAGTAATGTCAAATGATATCAGACTTCTGCTTTTAGTTTGCAAAGAAAGCACAGGTCAGAAATGTTATGTATATAGCAAAAAGGCACAGATTGAAAATGTGTAAGGGAAAAGATATGGTGGAAAATGGAGGAAAACATTACTTTGCTCTAGTTTGGACCACTGCTATAGTTTGAGGGTGGCATCGGGCATCTACATAGAATTTTCTCCTTTTGTTGTGTCTGTCAAAAAAAAGAAAAAGAAGGGTTACACATCAATAATAGATTGTTTTCCATGGAATTAAGTTATTAGCTTATTTTCTGGAAGTGAGTTTTTCTATGTAAAATGGCAGTTGAAAATACTGGTTATTATAACCAGATTAAGTGTAAGATTGAATGAAGTTTCTGGCACATTTACATTAAGAAAGTTCATTTCAGATACTCAAATGAGAATCATACATGACAAAAATTAAAACAGATTATGAAACAGAACAGGGAGCTAATTTCAAATGCCATGGGAATGGCTCCACACATACATACTCATTTAAAGGAATACAGCTGTGGTCTTTAATACAGATTTTTCAATGTTGCCCTGGATAAAAAAACATGAGCCATTCAAATAGGTAAAGGGAGATAAGGGAGATGAAGAAGATGAGTCCCTGCCCACAGCAGTGGGGATAGAACTAGATGATCTTTAAGGTCCCTTCCAACCCAAACCTTTCTATGGTTCTGGTAATACAGTTCCCAAGTTTTCTCTGGTAAGCAGAATTTTATGTCACACTGAGACTTTGAACCAGTGAATAGTTAGAAAACTATGTCACACTAATCATACAAAACTATGATTATGCAGTCTCTGCTGTGTAATCACTTTCCTGATACACAGCTCTGCAGTGACCTTCAATCATTTCTCATATTTCATTTGATTTGCAAATCTCTTTCACGTGGCCCTACAACAGGCATCCATGAAAGTAGATTTGGATACACCAGTAACAGACTCACTTTTAGCAACTTAGAATGATGTACTTCACCATTTTTTAAAGCTTCTTTTAATCACTGATGGATAAAGATAATGCACATCTTCAACTTTCATGGACCAAAGAGACTCAGGCCACAGCCTGTTAGATTATGTGATAAAAGGTCCTGTGCATCCCCCACAGAGAGGCAATGGCAGGTGGGGGAGCCTAAAATAACAATCTGCTCCCAGGTGCTTCTCAGGGAAAATCAGCCCAACAGAGACCCATCTCCACAAGCACAGAGGAGCAAAAAGGCCACGAAGAAGGTGGGAACTCTAATTAATTAATTAATCCAAACAGCCATGCTGTCTGGGGGCCACCCTCCACTTGACAAGTAGATATTATGGGATGCACAAGGAGAGCATATGGGGACTGCAAACATGTCTTATGAGATGTTTGGGGGGGAAAATAACACAGAGATTCGGCCAGCAACAAATGTGGCAAAACAGGGGAGTAAGGGGATAAACTGGGACAGACATAAATAGCTGCCATAGGGCAGCAGCTGAAATGACTGGATTGAGTGGAATACAGTGAGTGCCAGCAACTGGAGCAGCACATCAACCAGTAGGGGCCCTTGTGTCTGTGGTGGTATCAGTGGGAGCAGGTATGTGTCTGTGTGCCTGTAGCTGAGCCAGTACCCTA
This sequence comes from Rhadina sibilatrix, assembly GCA_013400275.1. Classification (NCBI taxonomy): domain Eukaryota; kingdom Metazoa; phylum Chordata; class Aves; order Passeriformes; family Phylloscopidae; genus Rhadina; species Rhadina sibilatrix. Next base: position 33,575 of record VWYO01006373.1, on the reverse strand, counting down.
GGTGGGGCAACTAGACCCTTTCCAGTCTGTCCATGTCTCTGTTGTACTGGGGAGGTGGGCACAGCACTGTGGGATGTGGACTCATCAGGGTGAGAGGGAGGGATCCCTCCCTAGCCTTCTGGCAGAACTACTCCTTCCAGTGCAGCCGAGGAGATTGTAGGCCTCTTGGCCACAAGTAAGTACACACTGCTGGATTGTGTTCAATCTGGTGTCATCCAAACCCCCCAAAGGCCTTTTTAGCAAAGCTGCTTTCCAGTCTGCCAGACCCCATCATGTGCCCCATATGCCTGGGATTGCTTCTCCCACAGCCCCAAGACTTTGCACTTCCCCTTGTTGACCATCACAAGGTTCCTGTCACCCCTTTTTCTCCAGCCTGCCCTAGTCCTTCTGAAAGGCACCATGACTCACTGGTCTATCTGCTGATCCTCCAAGTTTTGCATCATCAGCAAGTTTGCTGAGGATACAGTCTGCCCCATTACAAAGATCATTAACTGGACCCAGTGTTGCCCCTGGCTTATAACAACTGTCCTCCGCCTAGAGTTCATGTCACTGACAAGCACACCCTGGGCTGACATTCAGACAATTTTCCATCTATCTCTCTCCCATGTCATCCAGCCCATAATTTTTGGTTTCTCTGCAGAGATTTAAGGGACACCCACTGCTCTCCCCTCCCAAGCCAGTCACTCAACTGCAGAAAGTCATCATGTAAGTCAAACATGACCTCCCCCTGTGCTAATTCATGCCTGTCACTCCTTATCCCCTTCTTGTCCTTCACATGTCTGGAAATGGTTTCCAGGACTAGCAGTTGTTCCATCATCCCTGAGGGATCAAGGAGAAGCTGACTGGCTGGTACTTCCCTGCATCTTCATTCCTCCCCTCCTGGAGACAGGAGTGTCATTTGCTTTGCTCCACTGCTGAGGCACCTCTCCCAGTCACTGTGGCTGTTCAGAGATAATCAAGGGTGGCCTTGGTATTGGTATCAGGAGGCTCCCTCAGCTCCCTCAGCAGCATATCAGAACCTGCCTAAGTCCAGTTTGCTTAAGTGTTCTCTAGCCTGACCTTCCTCCAACAGGGGTGAGTCTTCCTTCCCCTAGAATTTCTCCTATGTCCTTAGTTTCCTGAAGGCCTTAAATGTCTGAGTTAAACATTTACATCAACACTAGGAACTTCTCTGGGGGCATGACAACATGGATTCTAGTTGTTCAGTGAACTGAAGGCCACATCAACTTCAACCCATTGCCTACACAGGGATAGATGCCCTAAATTCCAAAATTACTTCCAAATTCCAAAATCACATTAAATCCAAAATGTGATTTAACCATACATTTAAACACAGTACCTGTGACATAACTGCATGGCTTCTGCAGCAGCTGTCCCTTCATCCAGCAAAGATGCATTAGCCACATCCATTCCTGTGATATCACACACCATAGTCTGGTAATTTAGGAGGCTCTCCAGCCTGCCCTGGGACACTTCAGGCTGGTAAGGAGTATACTGGGTAACCCTGTAAGAAAAAAGTTCTGAGTTTGGGTCTAGGAAAATAAATGTGTAACAAAGTTATGGCAATATATAACTGAACTGTATCACAGAAAAAAAACAAACAGTAAAGTGTAATTCATTAATATGGAAATTTGTTAGAATACAGTTATTTTTAGATGTAATTTTTATCTTCCGGTGTTGACTTGACTTTTTACAGGACAGGAATTCTGTTTATCTATTTTGAAAAGAGAAATTACTTTTAAAACAGAGATGTGAGGGCATTATAGAGAAGGGACAGAATAAGCAGATGCTGAGTTTGGAAGAATTAAATCAAGTCACAATATTCCAAGAAGAATGTTTTGTTCAATCATATCTGTATTATTGGCAATATCGATATTGTATTTTCATTATTTTCAGTATTTTCAGTACTGAAGACCTTTACTTGTCAACTCTTCACCCTTTTAAGAGGAAAGGCATTTGGCATTTCACAGAATCAAGCTCAGAAGTATGCAACTTCTTATGAAGTGACAATTTCCATATATGTTAGTGGAGAGAAGTCAGACTGGTATGAGTTTTATCTGTTGTCACTTGGTGAACCAAACAGTAGGGGCAATATAAGCAACTCTTTAAAAAAAAAGTACAAGAATCTAAGGGAAACGCTCTATTATAACAGTCCAGAAAACAAAGCAGCATGGGTCCAGGGATGAAAGGCAAAAACAGAGGTCAGACTCTCCTCTCACTGCTGGAAATTTGGGCACTGGACAGACTTTACGCCAGATTGAATTTAGAGTAGCAGCCAGAAACAAGTGGTAAGTGCAAACACTTGTGGCATCTGTTTTCTAGTGAGGGAAGAAAACAGCATTTTGTTTCTCTAAAAGTGCAGTAGTAAGTGTTAGACTTCTGAAAAATGAAGTGAAGGTATAAGCTTTCCAGAAATACTCCAGTATTTGGAAGCTCAAGTCATGTAAACTCAATAGAAGGTAAAAACCAAGGATTAAAAAAAAAAAAGCTGGAGAACTTGGTATTGAGCAAGATGAGAGAAGCAACAAAATAGTAAGCTGAGAGAGAAGGTAGGAAAAAAGTCCTGAAGAGAATGCAAAAGCTAGAAGGACATATTCAATATGTGAACTCAAAGTGTAATATATAATGCTAATGTATTTACCATCTAATTAAATGAAACATCTGCTTGAATTACTCACACATACTATTCAGTACAGTAATAGAAAGCAATAGTTACGTATAGAATACAGAAATATTGATGACTTTTCCAAAATCTGTAGGTTTTTTCTAATTTTTGGCCAGTTCTAGCACTAAACTAATTATCATCATATGACTGCATAGTTCACAAGTGAGAAGGCTGCATGAAATCTTGCTAATCCCAATAGCAGAGCTTTTTTTTTCTCCACAGAAGCTAAACCCAGTGTTCAGTTTGCCAGATAAACTTTCAGTCTAGGAGCATTAAGATTTCTTTTCTGCTCTGCCCACTCAGTTCTTACCAATAAAAAAAATTCTTCCAATCACCTTCGCATGAGCAATGACTTTTCTTGATTAGTAGAAGAAACTGCTCTTTACCTAGAGTTTTACAACTGTGTTTTCTCATTTTTATTCACCTAAGGGCAGTTTCCTGTATTTTAACTTGCAGAAGGGACTAAAATTAGACTAACAAGAATTAGAACACTGTGATTAATTGAAATTAGAGTACTCCTGCTCCACATAGCTGGGAAAGAACACTGTATTACAAAACAAAATTAATGAAGCCTTATGATTTTTATTTTATGGTTTCGAATGGTCAACACAGCTGAACTAAAACAAATCAGTTTCAGAGAGATGGAAAAAAATCAACCAAGAAATCTTGAATTCCAGTACTGCCACAAACTACTATGAAGCTTACCAGTTCTACAAATAACATAAGCACACTTAGTTAAACTCTACTTTTAAAAGGGTTTTTTGGCATTTTTAAAGCATCTACACATTTTAATTGATTCTACTTCTCCACAATTTCTTCAAATAAAATATCTGGCTTTAGTCTGCATTCTGTGTTTTGCCTGAATATATACTACATTGTAAGTGACTTTTAAAAGTAATTTAAAAGCAAATTCTCTAGAAGTAATTATTGCACAGTATGTAGTTATTTTCAGAATGCAATGCTTTCATTACATTCTGAGTGTTATTAACTAACAAGTTTAATAATTTACACTGGAAATGTGAAGACTGTAGGCGTCTTTGGCACAGGTTTGTATTCTTACACATTTAATGTCTGGGGGTAAAGGAATCAAACAAGTTGAACTTTGGGAAACTTTTAGTTGCTCTAACTGATGCCAAGCAAAGCAAACACAAGTTACGTAAGGGAGACAGAATAGATTAGAAGCAATAAGCCTGAGCTTGGAGTTGCAATATGAAGCATGTCAGCATGGAAAGTGTTACACAGTCAGCAGAAGTAAGAAGTCTGACTTCTTGACCATCTTCCAAAAAGCCTGCATAGTTGCTTTAGTACACACGCACACACACATACATACTTTGTCTTCAACAAACATTTTAGCCTTCACTTTAGCCATCTAATAGTTTAGCTTTTAGCCATCAGTTTGACTTCACTGGACAGTGCAATATCAGATTTCTGGACAGATTCTCACAGTTGTTTCATTAACACTACATAACTTCTTATGATTGAAAAGTATGCATTTTCTTTTGTTCCACCTACTTTCTAACTGCTCTTGGTTTTGCTTCTATGAACTGATAATGTCTGGTTCTGTACTGAAATATTTAGATTGCATAGGTTGCAAAAAATGAATGCGGATAAGGCCAAATAAAACCTTGCATAGATGTACTTCACAGATTTCTTGACTTTGAACACTGCAACTTTTTCACCAGTGATGCAAATAGAGCCAACAAATCTAAAAGTAAGACTTACAGGTCTACAGATATGTAGACCCGTTTATGGCAACCCAAAGTATAAAAAATCCATAACATCTAAGTAACAAGGACTTTTTGCACTCAGTAATACAATCCTTTGGTTGGTTGTTGTTTTTTTTTTTTTTTGTTGTTGTTGTTGTTGTTGTTGTTGTTGTTGTTGTTGTTGTTGTTGTTGTTGTTGTTGTTGTTGTTGTTGTTGTTGTTGTTGTTGTTGTTGTTGTTGTTGTTGTTGTTGTTGTTGTTGTTGTTGTTGTTGTTGTTTGAGCTTTTTAATATATATATATCTAACACTTTTAAATATTAATTTTACTAAAATAAAAATTACTCAGTAATAAAGATGATAGTTATAATTTTAATATAGTATAAAAGAAGGATCTTTTATAGTGACTAGTGATTGGGGAACTTGTAAACTAAATGAGAAAATGCAGGGTGACATTCAGTCTGTTGGAAAGTGAGACTCCACATGAAATTCAGCTTCTCTTGTTGCACCATTTCTGAGTTTGATCTTTTTTCTTTAGAAACCAAAATGTCAACTGGATGATCAGAACCAAGTACAATATTCTCAGCCTTTTCATAAATGAAGTAGCATATTATGATAGTTCAATGTCACTGCTCTTCACCAGAGAATTATTTGATCAGACAAAACTCACTTTATGGGTAAACATTCAAACCCTTGAAGGTCTCTGACTAAAACAAACAAACAAACCCAAAAAACTAAGAGAATAGACTTTGAAATTATCTACTTCCTTAGGAGTTTCTTACTTCCTCATCAGAAAATCGTCATCATAGTATTGCGTAGTATTTGACTACCTTCACCAGTGGAGGAGAGAGCTGGTTTTAATTTAGGCAAAAGTTAGGAAAGAATTAGTTTTGTTTAGGAGGTAAGTCTGTATACTTCCTTAAAGCAAACATGTAATCTTGTATTAGTTCATAATATAAGAGCTCTAAATAGAAGACAAAAACCAGTGGCATATTTTACAGAAAAAAAATGTCTTCCAAACTAAATTTCTAGGTTGGGCATGAATAACACAGTTCTTACACAGTAGAATACACATCATTACCAAATATAAAAAAGCCTTAGTTAAAAAAAAAAATAGGCTTGTGAGACAAATCTGTACTTACACATATATATTTAACAATAAAATGTGGTACATTACCATCCTGCATTCTCCAACAAGTTGCGTGCAATGGGCTGAGGCACTGAGCAGTTGTAATAACCCATGCCTATATAGGACCTCCATATCTTGTTCTTGCTTGCAATGTTGTATAGAGTTTCAAGGATTTCATTTTCACCTAATTAGAAAGAAATTATGTCACAATGCTCCAGATACATGTAACAGTAACAGTTTTTAACCGAAAAGTCTTCTACCCCAGTGTGAAAAAAACCCATTGCTGGTGCAAGTATAAACTGTAGCAGAATAAAGTGCAAGTCAAGAATAGCAAAGATAAAGTAATAACCTGGTAAAATATTCGAGGAAAGTTTAAATTCTGCCAGAATTCTGGAAAATGCAACACCTGAATAATAACAGGTTTCCAAAGCACGTGGAAAGAATAGTGCAACAGGTGTAGGCAGGAGCTCTTTTTGTGCCATACATTCAACCCAGAAGAGACTCATCTTGCATTAAAAAGTACACGTTTTTTTATTAGCTGAATCTTAGAGAATCCACATTGGTTGAAGCCAGTGCCATCTATAGCTGTCATTTTGTGTTTCTATTGGAGTCGTATTTTCACAAACTGGGCTTACACCAAACACCCAGGAATAATTTCTTATTATCATAGAACTTTATTTTCTCACATTTTCCCTAAATTCCTCGTAAAACAGAACAGTTCTTTTAATTAAATTTTAGCATGCTTCACCAGTTTATTAAAAAAAAAAAGTTGGTAAAAATTTTCTTGTTTAAGACATTCGAAATGATAGTCTGTCAATGTAATTTGAAGACATGATGAAAGAATTATTTTGAAGTATACAGAATGAAAGCATTTGCACTCTCTCTCTCTCCGCCCCCCAGCCATAGTTTACTCTTTGGTCTTGCTTCTCAGTGTCCTGAAAAGCTGTGCAAAAATCACCTGGAGTCAGCCCATTCCTATCAGTCAACGAATAATGCTACAAACATCTGCCAAAAGGTAGTATTTTCAAAATGTATTAATAGCTGAGAACGCAGAAAGATAGTCAGTAGACTGCCTCAAGGTCACATAGAGAGAGAGATCAGCCCAACCTAACAGACCTGGGTAGAACTGGGCACCAATCCTCCTGGTTGAGGGAAACAGATGTTTTTTTAATTCTTCCTCCAAATCTGACCTCAGGGTTTGCTGTAATGGGACAGTTATACCAAGTTCTCTTCCCTCTGCACCACAACTTGAATATAACACTGTGTAATATAATGCCACAAATCGCAGAATACCATTAGAATACCTTGGGCCCTGGATGCCTCGAAAAATCTATTTTCTCTCTGTAGGTTCTCTCCAGCAAGAGAGATCAACTCACTAGTTAATTTTCTAGAACGTGGTGGCAAATAATTATCTAGGTTTTGAATTAATTTCTAGTGCAATCACAAACAAGGATATTAGAACTTAGCTCTGATTTCAAAATTGTTTTTTCCTTTTACTCAGGTTGCTACTATTCCATTTAATGCATAAAGATAATTTTTTTTTAAATCCCTAGATTTCAAATAATTCCTTCCACAGTCACATTACACCTTTCACAGAGTTTTTTTACTGATGTTCAGTTCTCATTTCCAAGTTAATTACTTCTCTGGCTTTTATTCAGTGTTGCCATTAGATCTAATGTATGAAGACTGATTTCTTAATTTCACTAAACTGCATTTTTTTTTTTTTCTGGAGACTTGTAAGCATACATGCTTATTAGGCTTGAACTCAGCAATATCCAGGGCAAAATTTCTAAAGTGTAGTGAAAAACTCCGCTCCCCAGAACTCTTCCCACAGATTTTAAAGTAAGATAGATTCAGTTGTTTGTTTAAGTGAGCTTTAACATTGTAGAGGCCTTCATCTACCACTTGCAAAACGTTTGATGAAAGACAGTTTGGTTGCAATTTCAGATAGAGGCTTGTACTCTTGCATAATTCAAACATCAATGATTTCTTGGAAATGGTAATGAATTTCCTTGTTTAATTCCAAATTGCAGTTGAAGGCAGAAGCTGGCTATCATTTAACTTGTTTGCTAGCTCAATGTCACACACAAAAAAGCACTGAGTGCCGTTTCTGCAGTAAACACATACCACAAATACTGAAAAATGTGACAGATAAAATCTCCTTTGTTTGCCCAACTGGGCTTTTCTTCCAGTTATTTCGCTGCAATTGTAGCTAACAACAACTACACGCAGTTACTTAGCTTGTGCTGGAGCTCTCTGAAATTAACCTGCTTCCAAAGTGATTGAAAGACAAAGCCAAAAGCCTACTGAGGCTGCAAGCACCTTAGGTAGAGATTGTGCTTAAGAGTACAACCACACTCCATCTAGGATACCTACACTGAGAGGTTCCAAGACTGAATATATTTTTAATTATCACATTTTAATGAGCTACCTCTGCAGACAGTTACACAGCTAATTTTAACCAGGGTGGCAAAAGACTGGAGGGCATAATCCTTCCACTCCTGCTTCACCTTACTTACCCTGTTCCTTTGGTCACTATAAGGGCAATGACAACTGTTAAGCTCAAATATGTATTCCCACACTTGACAAGCCTCTTTGAAGAGACCAGGCATAAAGACTCCTTACTCTTTGCCTTAAACTGCCTTGAAGTACATAATCACTGCACATTTTTAGGAAGACAGCTCATAAATATAACTGCAGTCCTGAAAAAGGGAAGTCAATAGCCCCTGATGGCTCACCTATGACCGAACATAAATCCATGAAGATTTCATTAAATCAGTGTTTACTTTACACTGATAGGATTCTGAATTCAAGTAAGACTGATGTAGGTAATGGTGAGAGAAATTAAAAGAGATGTTGGAGTTCAAAGACCAGAGAGCAAGGCAATGAAACAAATCATTCCTACCAGTACCCCCAGCACCAACAGGAGGGGATGGAGGAGATGCAGCTGGGCTCTTAACAGCAGTGCATGCATAGCAGGAGGGCCTCAAGCTCAGGCTGGAGATAAGGAGAGCTGGGTCCATGAGGACAGTCCAGCAGTGGAGCAGGGTCTCCATCTCTTGAGGTTTCTTGTTCTGATTGGGTGAAGTCCTGAGCAATCTGCTCTGACCCCACAGCAGAGCTTTGGGCAGGGGCTGGAGACTGACCCGGGTCTCCATCAGTCCCGTGTCTCTGTCCATAGCCTTATTTCCCACTCTGTCAAGTCTAGGTTTCAACAGTGTATTCCCATAATCTTATTTGTGAAAAGAGTCTAAGTCTTTCTTGATCATTTTGTAAATGACTAATGCTAATACAAAGGCAGATGAATGTGAAACACAAGAGTGATCTTATGTATGCTTAAAAATTAATTTTCAAATTCATAATGAAGTTGCTATGTTTCCATTTTGGTCCCCAGGCCTGTCACCAAACTCTGAAAATAACAGACTTTTTCTGCTGTATAAAGTATATAACTTGAAGCATATATAGTGGAAATGTTGTATTATTCTAAATATTTATTGATTTCTTTAAAACTAAAACATATAGGATTCCCAAAAATTTTAATTACATGACTTAAAAAACACAGCTTGAGATATTTTTTGGTTGTGTTACTAATTTTTTTTTAATTTTCCCAGAAATGAGATTATGAAGCAATATGCAAAATGGGGAAATAAAACAGAAAGAAAAATGTACTACAGTTAAGTAATGCTTGCACTCCACCCACCCTCACACTCAGCTATTTGTTTCCAGTGTTCTAAGAAAAAGTGATTGAAATGCCTTCACCATAAACTCATTTTATTGGGTGTACAATAAAAATTCTTTAAGAAACTTGTTCAGAAAAAAAAAAAAAAATTGCCAGCTAAGCCACTGCAGTTGATCTTTATTCCCCTCATCAACTCATTAGAAGTTATGATCAAAGATAGAACTCAGAATAAGGTCCACTGCTTTTGCTGTACTCCTGTCTTATAACTGGAGAAAACTTACTCGGGGTCCGAGAGGTTCTGCAAGGACACTTCCAGATTGCTACATCTACAGGTAGCAAAGGCAGAATACAGCACAAAAACAGTAAGAGGGACTGAATTTTCATATCACAAAATAATACACTGTTATTTTTGCTAGTGTTTTTGCAGTCAGCACAGTAGAGCTGCCTTGAACTTGTTAGATACCTGCAAAATATGTACTAGAGAAGGAGCGGAGAAAATACAAAAGGAGCAGTTCAAGTTATACCACTCGAACCATGCAATACAAAAAGAAAGTTACTATTTGTCTGATATAGTTTTATTCACTTTATATCAGATCCTAAAAACATATCTAGCCTCTGAGATCAAGGAAGCAAGATCCTTAGAACAGCTGATAAAAGGGGGATTAATTTATTTCTCTTAAGCAATTAATTCAACCTCTTAAAAAACAAAACAAAACCAGATTATATTGAAGAAAACTAGTTCCAAAGCACTGTCAGATGTACAGTAATAATGCTGTAGGAGAGCACAAGTGCATGTTCCAGGTGCTGTGTCCATAACTTCAAGATATGGGCAAAAAGCCATGGTGCCCTGCTTCTTCCCTCTCGTTTCACTCAGGTTACCTGTGCTCACCCAGCCAGCCTGAGCGGCACATGCAACCTGAGGAGGCCAGGAGCCAAAAGCAGGGGTAGGCTGAGTAAAACAAGATGTCTTTCCCTTTTCTACCCAAAAGGGCTGCTGCCTGTGAAAAAAAGAGCAGCAGCTGAAAGTCGGTGAGAAGCAAAGTGCCCTGGGTGGTAATGCAGATTCTGCATTATGTGTGGCAACACTCTGGAGGGTAACAATTACCCCTGCCACAGGCACCTGAATCATACTCCATGGATGCCAGCAGCAGGGAACATGAAATGACTAAATCATATGAAATTTAACCTGAAACTGCTCTAAAAATGTGACTGATATTAGGAGATGATTATAAATTCACCCAGAATTAATTTTTAACTGCCATTTAAAATACAAAATCCTATTAAAGAAGATTCAATGCAAAAAGAGCTGTTAATTTGGAGACACAAATAGGCTTTATTACAATGTAACTGCTTCTGAACAGTATTAGTATGCTTCTAATAACATTTCGACTGGATACCCAACTGCACTCTTAAGATTTTAAGAACGAATGTTGATAAACTCTAAAATTTGAGAATGTATCTGGGAATGTTTGAGAAAAAAAATTATGGTGGAGTTCACAGAAGTATTTTTTAATTTAACCTTTTAAAAAATGCAAATCCTGAACTAAAAAGCAGAAATACAAACATATGCACGAGACCTATCCTATAAAGATGGCAGCATTGCAGGGATAACTACAACTGACATAGATAGTAGATTTTTAGGGATAAAATACAGGATTAGCGTGATATAATATGTTCCTTTACTTCAAATGGGTCAATCACGACATATATGCTAAAGCACCTTCAATATCTAAAGAAAAGCTGATTGTTCAAGTCTACTTACTGTAACCCTGGGAATAAAGCTCTGTAATACCAGCTGATCCCAATTAAGTATCAAACAGACATCTAGCCTTGTTGTAAATATTGACTGAACAGAAGTTACATGCCAAAATTACATTTTTCCTTAACTGTATCTGCTGTATATTTTAGTCAGAAAACTGTATATTTTAGTCAGAAAAATCTGACTAAAAAATGCCCTCTTCCACAATTAGTTGAAGTACAAGACTGAATTTTACTGTTAGCTGAAATCAGGAATTTTGCTATTTCACCCCTACTGGAATTCAGTGGAATATTCAGATAGTTTTACAACACAGTCAGCAGGCTCATGTCAAGAGACACTTTTTA
>VWYO01006373.1:0-17771 GCA_013400275.1 Rhadina sibilatrix | reverse complement strand
CCCCGCCTCACGGGCACACCCCGGAGGACATTTTCCCGGGAGTGCGGGTTTTCGTTCACAAAAGCCTTGCTCGGATCGGACAAAAAAGGTTTCTGTGTTTCTTTAGCAGAGCGTGGACTTGCTTTCGCACTTGCTTTCCAGTGGCGATCTTTAGGATGGGCAACACAGCTGTAAACCGGAGCGTGTGTGTGTCTGTGTGTCTGTGCGTCTGTGTGTGTGAGCTTTATTATTGCTTTAACTTTTGGTAATGGTAGTCTTGGGGAGCGGAGGGGAACCTACTTTTCCCCACCTTTCAGTCCTGTGTCTCTCTGAGGGTGTTACTAGCATAGTTACAAACTTTATTTATGAACAGATGCCCACATTTCATCTTCCAGAACTACCCCCAGAGTTGCCACATTGAGGATATGTACTTGAATCAACATTTAAATAAAATAACATTGAAAGAAAAAATACATTTCCAAGATGTTGGTTAATTTAATCTTAATGTAATGCCTTCTGTATTTAGTAAGATAACTGATCACTACTTCAGAAGCTACAGGTAAATTTACTTTGCACCAAAGATCATTGATTGATGCAAGCTCTCTATTCCTGTAGTAAACATGAAATTACTTCTCTCATATAATCTGAGTTACTATAAATAATCTATTATAAAGGAAAAGGCCCTCACAAATTTATGCCAGTATGTATTTGGAGTAATGACTTGAGTCCCTGGTTTCAGAACAGAGATTCCCAAATTAAGTGAGATGAAGCTTGCTTCAAACAGCAAAGCTGTTTGCTGCAAGGGTTTGTACTATAAATCCAATACTGACTTTAACTGATTACTATTAAAATATAAATATGCATTGCTTTTCTCTTTAGATGTATATATTGCTTCTTTACAAATATGATAGTAGCATGAAGGAAATTAAAACTTTGCTATGGGTTTTATCTTGAAATCACGTGAGTGAAATAGAAATATTAGAAAAATACATTAAAACCATGATAGTAACAAACTGAGTCCTGTTATGAATTTGTACCTACATAATTCCTTTTTAAAGTGACCCTAAAGCTTTCTGAACAAAAAAAAAAAAGCAGATTGTGTTCAAATATTCTTTCAGACTTTGTTCAAGTGCTAAGTATTCTTAAAAAAATATCCCTTTTCTCTGGCAGGGAGCATCAGGATGATATTTCACACAAACTATGACATTACAGTCAGCTCTCTCAAAATGGTAAATTTGAGAGAATTGTTTCGTCAGTGTGAGGTTGGAGTTTTTTACAGCTGTCTGTAGTGCTTTAGGAAGTGAATTCTGAGGAAATAGGGAAGCATCCCCAAAAATATATTTTCTATCCATATTTTTTCATTTTCCACAACTAACCCCAGTTTTAGTTCAGCTTGAAAACTATGCATTGGAACAGGAAGACTGGAGAGATAGGCCAGTGAACCACACAGTAATGTCAAGGCATGCACATTTCACCTTGGAAAGCACCACCTCTGAAGTGGTTTGTTAGGCTACTCTATGGATAATGCTTTTTTATTCAGAACCTCAGCACAGACGTTGGCTTAACATGGGCTATGTAGAATCACTGTGGTAGAGATGCAAGCCTGGTTTATGTGCTTGATCAGCTAGACAGTTCTTTAGCAGCCTCTTGAAAACTATTATTTATCGCCTTAACTAACAAAATAGGAGTCTTGAGCAAGAGATACAACAGAAAGTGAAGCTTGGATATCAAAGGTGACTAGTGCTTTGATATCAATACAAGAAAAGCTAGCTAGCTTTGAATAAATGTATCACTTCAAAATACGTAGCCAACAAAAACAACTGTTTTCTTCATGTATAGCAGCAGAAGGAAGGCGGTTTCTTGGAAGAGAGGAAAGGTTTGGGAAACCGTGTCTTGCTATTATTACAGCTATTTACACAAAGCTCAGAGATGCATATGTCTTTACCTGATGAGCTGACCATTTGAGTCACTATGTAGCTTTTTGGGACATCAGTTTTGCTAGATAAAGCACAAGACTTTAAAAGGAATGCCCTATACCATATAAATTAAAGTGACATGTTATATGTACTCTTATTAACACTGATATTTTTAAGCTTTCTATTAATGTCTTAACTCCAGTTGTGGTTTAGCCAAAAGATCTATTGCAATTCTAATACTGCAAGGTTTATGGGTGATGGTGGAACTATCCTTCTGTGCTCTTTTAAAATAATGAACTATCAAAATAAGGAAATTGTGTTGTATTCCTTTAAGATACACTCCAGTTCCCTCCGATAAACCCACAGAGGAAAATCTATGCCAGCTGATGTGCCTCTGCACCACTGTACCACAGAACACAGAGATTGGATCAGATTACAGTGTTATCTGTAATAATAACCAATTTCTGATACTGGCCAGTGACAGCTACCTAAGGAGAAACACAAGACTAGGCAAAAAGATGTACTGATACCAATCTGCAGTGTTTCAGTTACCATCCTGGGATTTCTGCATTCTGCAGTCGTTAGTGTACTTCTTTCCCAGATTTGTTCAGATGATCACTGAATGCATGTAAACTCTTAATGGAATAAATATAACAGCTTACTCTTCCAAAGCAGTCCTATTATAATCCTTTCTCCCCTTATCTACAATTCATTAAAGTAGTGAAATGCACTCATAATGTTAAGGACATTTCAACAAGTAAAGCAAAAGAAAAAAAATGTGACTATTAGTACAGACTTAGTCCAATAGATACTGATTTCTGTCCTGATGCAAGATTTGTTCTGTAGAAATTCCTCAACAGAAAGAAAGTTTTTAGCAGTTTAAATTACCATCTCCACGGTTGTTCTTGCTATGGGTTTGTACTGTAAACTGTAAATGGGTTTGTACTGTATAGCTGCCTTTTTAATTTGAGAATTCTTTAACACAGATTCTTTTTTCTTCTGGAAAGATTTAATCTGAAACATGATTCTTCGTTTAAAATAAGATTTGCAAAGTACTATGGCTGTCATTACATAAAGAACAATACAGCTTCTTGTCCACCAACACCCTCAAATCATTCTCTTCAGGGCTGCTCTCAATCTATCTCTGCCCAGACAGTATTTGTGCTTGATATCCCTAATCCAGGTGAAGGACCTCACACTTGGCCTTGTTGAACCTTCAGAGGTTTACACAGGCACACCTCTCAAGCCTGTCCAGGTTGCTGTGGATGGCATCTCTGCCCTCTCGCATGTTGACTGAACCACACAGATTGGTGTGGTTACTGATGTCATTACTGGTAGAGTACCAGTAATGACACCACCAATGGTGTCAATACTGGTTCTACTTGGACATTGAGCAATTGATCACAATTCTTTGAGTGCAACCATCCAGCCAATTCCTTACCCACTGAGTGATTCATCCATCAAATCCACATCTCTCCAGTTTAGAGACAAGGATGTTGTGCCGGACAGTGTCAAATGCTTTGCACGAGTCCAGATAAATGATGTTAGTTGTTCCTCCGTCACCCACCAATGCTATAAATCTGTCATGGAAGGTCTCCAAATTTATCAGGCAAAATTTGCCCTTAGTGAAGCCATGCTGTCTGTCACCAATCACCTTCCTGTCCTTCACATGCCCTAGCATGGTTTCCATGAGTATCTGCTTCATGATCTTGCTGTGCACTGAGATGACACTGACTGGCCTGTAGATCCCTGGATTTTCCTTATTTTCATTTTTTCCAAAATGGTTATTCTTCCTCTTTTCCAGTCAGCAGGGACTCCACCAGACTGGGGATATTCACTGAATATACATGTAAGTATATTCACATCCATGTATATTAAACTTGGAGTAAAGCCCTTCTAACTCCATTTAATGTGTGGACAAGTGCTAAAGGAAGTAAGTGTCAGAAGGTTTTTAAGGTACTAGATATTAATTTGTTTTCTGTATTTTCTCAGTCAGAGAGCACCACAGTCCTGCTTGTCCCTCCAACTAGATGTTCCAGGAGCAAAGAGTGACTCCAGGGCATGGTGCCACAGATACAGTCATAGCAGGGTGAGCCAGGTGTTGGTAGTAGGATGCATTGACAGTCCCAGGCAAGAGATGAACCAGGTCCAGGTAAAAGCAAAAGGAGGTGAGACTACAGGTAGGACTATAGAGCAAGTTTCATCTTGAATCTGAAGTCCATGCAGCAGAAAGGACTAAAGACAGTCGGCAATGGACAACTGAGGGCTACATTCAGGAGGAAAACTAGCTACTATGTAGGTTTGAGGTCTGCCCAGACAGCAGGGCCAGACTAGGCTGGAGACCAGTATATGGCAAGATAGCTGAGAATCTAGGGCTGTGGTGTAATGGAGGCCTTGGGCTCACGAGCAGTGTCTGCATGCCCTGGCTGAGCCTGCTCAGGGTCTGTAGATTCTAGGGGTGCATTTGGTGTCTGGACTTTCTCCTGTAACAATCACATGGTTAGGTAGGGACTCTCTGCAGGCTGGCTTTGCTCACAGACTTTAAAATTATTTTAAATGTCTCTTAATAATCCAGTCCTCTGGCAAAAAAAAAAAAAAAAAAANNNNCCTAAAAAAAAAAAAAAACAAAAAAAACCAAAAACCCAACTCTTAATCTTTCAACCTTTTAAACCTCTTTTAAACCCTTTTCTTTAATACTTGAAGTAGGGGATATCCACAGAAGAGATAAAGAGCATTAACTCCAACCATCACTCTTTTGATCTCCATCTGCCACCTTGTTCTCTCATGCTGTGACTAACTGAACTGCCAGAAACCTCCATGACACATAGCCAAGCAGGGCACCTGCTGCTCAGTCTATGGCAAACACCTCTCCTTTCTAAAAATTCAGATTACAATCAAATATGTGGGTTTTTTCTCTTGTTATCCCACTGTCAGTCCTTACAAATGCACAACAATGTCCTCTGTAAACCTTCCAAAAAAGGCCAGGAGGACCTGCACTGGATTCTTACAAAGGCAGAATTATTTGCTGCTGTCAGGGTTATTTTCTAGTCTTTCTTTTTGTCATTTGCTCTTTTTAAAGTTGGTTCAAAGGTAAGCTTGATAGACCTTGAATGCAAATTCAGTTACTTCGTACTGGGTATGTTAACCCTTTTATCATGTTATTTGGCTTTTAAATACTGAATATGGCTATATGATAAGAGCAATGCCTATGTAAATATGTCAGGAGGTATTATCTATTATGAATACCTATGTAATAGAAATTGCATTACAAGAATTTCTCTTGCCTAATCTAGTTTTATTAGGCAATAAAAAAGTTCTCCCTGGCACAGAGAGACCTGTATAGTGCTGACCCTAATAGGTGTATCATGATGACAAGGTACTGAGATATTCTTTGGGAAATAAACATCTGACCTCTCTTATTCTTATCTAGGAGTTAAAGGTATTATGCAACAAAATATGCAGGTTTTGCAAATTCAGGAAAAATAAAAGCTGAGACTTGTTTTTTTTTCAGAAGACTAGATTTTGTATATACATAGTTTAATTTTATAATTTTTAGAGTAGAAATGGAATTATTATTACCCTTGTTTTTTCTTCAGCTGGCACACCTATGCTGAGATGACAGCTTCAATAAAAAACTTTTGTTTCAAAAAAAATCTCAAATCCTAGATGTCTATCTAGATTATCAGTCCAACAGATATTAGTGAAACCATCACTCATCTTGAAAAACACTGATTATAAATCATCCTCCCGTTGCAAGACTGGATCACAGCTGCTCATCTTTCAGGGTTTGAACAAGATCCCTTAGTAATAGGAAATCAATTTCACAGCCATTTTCCTTGTTTCTGTTTAAAGTAAAAGTTTATGAATTCCTCTCTATAAATCACAGAAGCTTCAGTAGGGCAAGTCTCTTTCATCTTTGTATCTCAAACCAAAAGATTCAAGAAGAAATCCTGCAGTTCCTTTGGGGAACTTCCCTTTTTGGGGAGTTTCTGAGTCCTCCTCTGCTTAAAGAAAGCTGTTGCTTTCAGAACAGTAATGTTTCTTTCAGTAATGATTTATCATTTTAAGGGATTATTTAAACCAGTTCTGCAAATGCAGCAAGTGATTCCATCAAAACATACTTTCTATCAGTACTATCATACTTTCTATCAGGCTCTAGGTGGCCTACCCCTATGTTTCATCATAGTCTGACTGTGCCTACATATACACAGATCTGTCCATATAAATGCAGATGAAGTTTCTGAATGGGTCAACATAAGATTTCATTACATTGTGTCCACCCAAAAAGTGGGGTGATCTTCTTGTGTGAATAAGTTTTGCTGGCCTAACAAAGGATCACAGGAGATGAGAATCACACAGTACAAGGCAGGAAGTGGCACTGGATGGTGAGGATAGGGAAGTGAAAGAAATGGGACTGGTTCTTCTGATAACAAACTACAGCTGCAAAGATTGGTTCAGCTATCTTCCTGACCATTTGCTGTTGGATAGAGTATCTGACTTTTTCAAACTACTAATGAACATATCTACATGAACTCTTAAATATAGATCAAGACTGAACCAGCACTGAAGAATCTGTCTTTGAAATCAAAACTGAATAAATACTTTAATGTTACATAATATCTTAGTTAACGTATAACTTAGAAAAAGAGTAAGATGTTGCAATGTCCTGGTTGTGGTATTAGATATCTTTTGGCTGTTCCTGTTAAAAACAACAACAACAACAACAAAAAAACCCAACAAACAAAAAACAAACAAAAAAAAACCCTAAAAAAAACCCCCCACCCAAAAAACTCCTCCCCCCAAAAAAACAAAACAAAACAAAAATCCCAACCAACCAACCAAGACAAAAAAAACCACACACACACAAAAAACAAAAACAAAAAAACAAAAAACAAAAAAACAAAAAACAAAAAACAAAACAAAAAAACCCAACCAAACAAACAAAAACCACCCCAAAAAACCCCACAAACCAAAAAGCTATCAAACATAGCTACAGTATAAGCTCTTTAAAAGGACTGGCTCACGCAGACTTACTAAGGACTTTTTAGGATGCAGCCATACTTCCTGTAAACATCCCAAGTACAGTAAGCATGCTTTACCTGACCATGACTTGCCATTCCCTTAATGGTCCCCCAGGGATTGCACATGATTTGTACAGCCATGATTCTGCAGCTCAGGTCACAGAGCAGGCATTAATGTTGATTCAGTGCAGCGCTGCATTAACATACTTTGGCTCTCTACAGGATTTAAACATGATAATGAGCTTCAACTAATTCAGAATTTTGTTTTTTAGTGCAGCATTGTGTGGCAATATCCTGACTCAGATGGAGGAAACAAAAATGTTCAGACTTTGGGGAGCAATTGGGAGGGCAAACTGCAACAAGAAAATGAAAAATGTAGCTTGGGATATCTACTTGACAAATCGATAGGAAATGCTGGTCATTGTCAATATGGTTTATGTGGAAGAATGGTGATGGAATAACCAGTTGGTCAGAACAGAAACTGCAACAGGACTGACCAGTGGCAAAGAATAAGAGAAAAACTGAGAGTGAGTTAGTAGTAACAGTATAGTGAACAGCATTAGTGTAACAGTCCAGCGTTTCAGGAAGTGTAATGCTGAATAAATAGTCAAATACCTACCTAATTACTAAATAAGGTATGTGTCCTAGGGAGAACACAGCAATGTTAAATATTCTAAAAATATATTCTAATGCATATGTCTAGAGACTGAATAAAACCTGCACAGGAAATCCTATATCTTAATTTCATTATTTTCAGTGTTTCAGTTGATTTGGATGTAAAGATAGGTGACATTATCTGTAATTAGCATGGCCATACATAATGATGAGGGAAGCTGAGAAATCTCAGATGCTACTAACAATTTGTTTGCTGTTTTTCAACATAATTATGATGAAGAAAGAACACAGTGTCTCATATAATTTTCTCATTACAGCCACTCTCCCAAAGGATGACATGACAAAATATTAAGTAATAGATGAACAAAAGAGGAAATTGGAATTTCCATAGCACTAGTTTCTGAAAATTATATAGTTTCATATTACGTCTCCCTTTATAGCACTCTATACCTGTTACTCATGGATTCGTCTCTCTTCATTTTCCTATGCACACCAGATTAATTAAGGATAGCCTGTTAATTTACTACTGTTGGATGTGTACATTAGAGATCACTATCTTCTAACAGTGCTAATACATTAGCCTGCCTAAGTGCAAATATTTAAAATGAATCTGCTCTGTGCTTACGTTTACCAGTTGCAAAATGGCATTATGCAACTCTCTCTTTGGCAATCTTTTAAAAAAGTTGAAATAAATAATAGGATCAAATCCCATTTGTTTTTTGCATGATTAAGGTTTCTATTAACTAGAAATACAGCTTCTGAAAATTTTGCAGAAGGTAAGAATACAATCACACTTCCTTGTCTGAATGACAGGTGCTTTTTAAAACATAAGCTCTGCTACGTAATTATAATGAGCTTCCAGAAACAAAACCACATAACTCTCCTTACTGTTTCAACAGAAGTTTTGTGTTCTGTCAATCGACATCAGCTCTAGAACAAAACTAAAAGACAGAAATATGTCTTTCCAAAAAAACAGTCTAGACTCATTGGTAGGGAAAACACTGGGTGAGGAAGTGTTTTATGATCTGTATCTCCTCTAAGCAATTCTTAATCAAGGTAAGCAATATGCACTCTTAAATGGAACTTAGTACTCAGAAACACTTAAAGTAATAAAAAGCAGTAGTGGCATTGAAATCAAAATAATAGAATAATTTTGCTCCCCATGTCATATCTCATTAACCCATTCAGTCATATATGAAATAAACAAATAATTAAACTCAGGTCACCCATTACTCAGATGTAGATAATAAAATCTGGAAATTTATTACTTTACATTTTAAATTTATGACCAGTGAGTCATACCAAGGAGTATGTGTCATGTTTCTCTAAGAACATTTGTTTATAAATTAGCCTGAACATTTTAGCAAATACTTGGGAGAAAATAACAGAAGAAATGGGTAATGGACAAAGAAATGCAAAATAGCTGCATGGTAGTAAGAAAATGTAAAAAAGTAAAAGGCTCTGCAATTTTAATGTATATGAAAATGTATAGTAATATTTGTGAAGAAAACAATTAAATGGTCAATGAAATAGACTGTTGAAAAAATGGAGAATTTCCAACAGCCCGTTTAACTAAAACAATCTAAGAATCACAGCTTTAAGGGTTCTATTTCCTGGCAAAATAATTTTATTCATCTGAAGTTTTAGTCTAGTTCAGAAGACCATGCAGATAAAAAAGATTCACAACTTTCCCTCTGGGCACTTGAGCCATTTGCCAAATAATTTTTGTTGGCTACCCAATAAAATAAGAAATAAATTACTTGGTATCAAGTAATATTAAAAGGGTATTATTTTTCTGTTCTCGTTAATAAGATTCTTCATAATACTTCTCTTAAGGAAGACCCTATAGAGGCCAACACGCTGTCAGTCATACAATCGTACTTAACAGGGAATTTATCACAAACTCTTAGCAAGTAAAAAGTTAATGTAAAATCTAATTTCCTTTGTGTCCCCCATCCTTGTCCCCCAGTGTCTATGTCTGTTCCTACTCCTCAACCATCCAGTCATATTTCACTACATGCTCTCTGCCCTGCAGAACCCAGTGTACTTGTTCTGACAGGATTTAGAAGCAAGATGTGTTGGGTTGTGAACTACTTCCTGTACACTTGCTATGGATTGAATAAATCCTCACCCTTTTCAAAATCCTTGCCTTCCAATAAATCACAGTGTTCCCCTGTGCTGGTTTTAGAGAGCTTGGGGAGATAAAGAACCATGGAAAAGACATTTGGATGGAGCAAGGGAGGCTTTAGGCGAGAGGGGATCTGCCAGCTTCCCTCTTAAGTAAATATAATCAGTGTGTGCTTGGGCTTGTGAAAGTACAAAATGTTAAATCTGTCACTTTGCACTGACTCAGAGAAAGATACAAATAATCCACAAAGCTATAAAACATGTCAGTTTTAAAAATACCAATGAATAGTGTGACAAACATTTGTTTCATAGCTGTTCCTAGAAATAACAACAATGAAAAGACTATTCTAATGCTGACCATCTTCCAAACTTGGTCAATTCTGTTCTGAAATGTGGCCAATATTCTGTGCTTTTGGATTATCCAGGACATAAATGACTCACATTTTTAGTTAATTAAATAGAGAATAGGTATATGGTAGAGAGTACAAATATTTCTATTTATTAGAAAAGTGCCTTTATTTTATCTCTATACTTCATAAAAATTTCTGAAACTGAAATCATTGCCATCCTTTCTTCCACAGCTCAGATGCTTTTCCAGTAATTCATATTCTAATAGTCATTTCACTCCCATATTAACTAGAGTTTGTACTATGATTGCTTTTTATTTTATATAGAATATAATATTTTTCTCTTTGTAGATAGCTACCACTATTTTTTTCCATAGATAAAAAATAAGAAATAAAAAAGAAAAATAAAAAAACAAGGGAGAGTCTCTCCCTTCCCATGATGGTCTAATGTGTGAAGTGCAACTTGTTTCTGATGTTTCGCTACCTTCTGTGATGGTCATGGTTATATTGTCCCACATCTCTTTAGCTTGAAAAATCTGTTAAGCAGTCCAAGGGTTGGTGCTAGGGCCCAATTTTAAAAAAATTGATTCCAGCTTCTCACAGCTCAGGAGAGGTTGCTAAGAGGGTATACAATTGTGTAACTATGCAAGGTCAAATCTTGATAATTTTTTCCTAAGTGTGGATTTTTTTTCAATCAGTGATCATAATTTTTGTTAACACATGTATCAGTTAAAAATGACTTTGACTATACTTTGTCAAGTTTCAGACAATAAAAAAAGAAAAAGGGAAAAAAAGGGCCAAACTAAAATGAAAAAAATTTATGAGTTACGAATGGAAGAACTAAAAAATTAAACCAGGCAAGAATAGAATTTATCTGTACGTTTCTGCTCAGGATAACAGGAAGAATACTGCAAAAAAAAAAATTTTTTTTTAATGCTTTTTCCTTTGGGCATCTACTTTGCCCAAAAAGGAATAAAGCTAACTTGCTGCAATGGCAATCTCTTCCTGCAATTAGTGTTTTTGTGAAGGAATAGCAGATTGGTGTTCCATCTTCCAAACTTGATTCAGGCCTGCAATCAGCAGCTAGACTATGTGTCAGAAGGCAGGACCCTAGAAATTTAATTCTTCCAAAATCTTGCCTTCCATCAGGGAGTCTCACTTTGACCAATTATAGTTATCCTTATCTCAGTTATGTAATTTTTTGTCCTTATACACCTATTCTTTCCCTGCTTTTAAAATTTTTTAAAGTTTTTCTTTGATTCTGCTCTGCTGCTCCTAGTTGCTTTTTTGTTTCCTTCAATGTCTTTTTTTCAGAGTAGTGTCACCAATTTAGTATTCTCCAATTTAGTGCTACTACTGAAACAGTGTGCCACTCCCTCACTCCTCTGTTTTCCCTTTCCCCTTCTTTGTGGTGTGTTGGAGAGAAGAACTGGAGGTACAAAAGACTGAGATAAGAACAATTTACTGGAAGCAGCAATGAGATAGATGAAATGAACTAAGAGAATGGACACTAACAGCAGGAGTACTAGTGACAGAGGGTACAAGGAAAGGCAGCAATTCACACAGAAACAGCTCTGCCACACTTACGTGACCCAGACTGAGCTCCTTCTCCTCAGACTCCCTTTCTCCCACCCCAGCAATGGTGTGAGGTGGTACAGCATAAGCACCTCGTCCTAACCATGTCCTGTCCTGGCTGCTGTAGAAATTAACCCCATCCTGGCTGGAACCAGGACAAACAGCCTTCCCCTTCCTCTGTTATTTCCTATGCTTTTGAAGACAGAAACATCAGTCTGAGACCTCACTAAGCTCAACCATGCACTCTTAATTTATATTTCATCTTCTTTTCTTCAATATCATAGACATGAATTTTAATGACATGGGTCTCTGTAGAAATAACTATAATATTTGTTTTAAAAATGTCCCTCATATAATAAGGAATACCTAACAAGAGTAGTTATTCTTACTATTTCCCTCTTCTGCTGTGTTTACGAATAGATTTCACTAGTACCCTAGTGTTTTGGAAAACTAGTGCTTTTTTTAGTGTCCTACTGTATGATAATATTAAATTGATATATTATTTAGCATTATATATTTTTTTCTATTACTTAACTGTAATTTGTTGATAGGACATAAATAGGCTTACCTCTATCACTGCAGTATTTCACTCACTTGTCAAGAAATAAGAAATTCTACCTTTCCTGCTCTTTTTTTCTCTCTCTACTTCTGTTCTGATTTTTGGGTGTCCTTTGCATTCCTTGGATGATATATCATTCCATCTTGCTAGTCATGCAGGAAACCATTTTTCTTTTTCTGGATTAGATTTCCATTTTGTTAATGAGTTAAATAAGCTAACAAAAACATGTAGTATGTGGTTGGAGTGCCTCAAAGTGAGAGAAAGAGATAAGCAGCACTAACAAGCTGTTACAACCCTACATAATACTTACTGAAATTGCAGTCTTAGTGTTTGGGTTTCCATTTGCTGAAAAGCTGTTAAAAAGTAGTAACCTGAACTGCCTGAAGAGTCTTTTAGTGTAGTTTTGGCTGGAGTGGGAACA
Source organism: Rhadina sibilatrix (assembly GCA_013400275.1). Lineage (NCBI taxonomy): Eukaryota > Metazoa > Chordata > Aves > Passeriformes > Phylloscopidae > Rhadina > Rhadina sibilatrix. The sequence goes on along the minus strand of VWYO01006373.1, from coordinate 5,211 downwards.
TGAACTTCATCATATGGGAGTTTTTATTTTTGCCAGATCCTCAGGACCTCAATCACTTGGATATCACTTCTTGTAAAACCGTCTGTAAATTAAACCGGAAATTTTTTATACAAGTGTATGAAAATAAGTAGGGGTCATTCAAGGAAAAATTTTTGAAACATTCCTCCTACCAAAAAATAAAGAGAAATATATCAGGTAGGTTCATTCCAATACATTGAAGCAGATTCTTTCACAAGTTAATAAACTGTAAATTACACATCTCTCCATTTGGTCTTCCACTGGCAATTACTGTAGTGTGATGACTACTGTAAATCTGATGAGTGTCCGTTAGTGACATTCATGAGAGCTGGTTGTCGTAGCTGTCAGACCTAAGCTGTATTTCATTTCACCTTGGAGTAGGTGAAACACTAGGGCAAGGTCCTAGAATCATTTGTTTAAATCTTACATCTTACAATGTCTCATACAGTACACTCAATATAACTGGTGCCTTGTCAGAATGTCATCTGTTTGCCTTCCTTTTCTTTCCTTTCTCTTTTTTCCTCTGACTTACCAAGGTCTTTGCATGGATGCTACTAATATGTAGCAGTGTTTACAGCAATTTGATAGGGAGACTAAAAATTCTGTGGTTGTAGGATGCCAGGAAAGATGTGAAACTCACAGCAGCTCATCTAATTTCTGTATAAATTCAAAGAATAATAATGCCATATCTCTCTCACCAAGGACACACACACACACACACACAAAAAAAAAATCCATCTCCAGCTGGATACTTTTAGTACTCCTAAAAAATGTGAGAATTCCCAGAATGCCTTTTAAACTGGAAAGCAGAGAGGCACAGCCTACTTATCTTCCTTTTACTCCAGTTGTTGTTGTTGTTGTAGGATGTGAGACACTTAACCATATTTCTTAACAGTATCTCCCATATTGCCCAGGCAGTTTAACTCCTCTAGCTGGGATAGGAATTATTCAAAAAGGTGACCTTTTAAAATTGATTTTTAAACTTTGTAGAGAGTTTAAAAGAGTACAAACAAGAAGTTGTACTAATAAGAGGATGCAGATGACAACCAGTGGACAATGAGGACCATGCAACCACGGAGATCTTGATTTCTATAGTGATCTTGAACTGATCACTATAGAAAATGAGAGATGATATACTCTTCAGTTAACATCAGTTGCCAAGTGCTTTTGTAACACTGCTGTGCACTGAAAGGTCTCTTCTGTGTATTGATACAGTATCCCAGTTTATCAGAAAGTCATAGATAATGTCGTAGTTTGAAAAACAAATGTCTGCCAGGGAAAAGCTGGAGCTTCCCTTGGAATGGAACCCACTCGCTCCGAATCACAATAATTTTGAAAATTAAGGGGGCTGTCAGGCAAAGGTATGGGGTTAGGAATAACAGTTCTTTACCAGAATGTGTAACAAGGCGAACAAAGAACAGGTCCAGCATTAATTCTGAGCGGAACCAGAACCCAGCAGCAGCTTCCCTGCGCGCGGGCACGTTCCCTCGGGTGCAGTTCCGCTCGCAGCCGGCAGGGGCGCTGGTGGCTCCCGGTGGGCAGGGCAGGGCAGGGCAGGCGCCGTGATCCCCCCGCGGCTGCAGGGGGCGCTGTGGCGCTGGCGCGGGCAGGCGCGGCAATGGCGGCTCTGCCGCAGCGGGGAGGGATGGAAGGGACGTGCCCGGAACGCCGGAGCTGCNCTGCGATGTCGAGGGCAAGAGAGAGCAGCTGCCCCCAGCCCTGTCCTTTACCTGCCCCAAACCTCGCACTATCTTCCCCCTCTGAGAGAAACTCCCAGAAACAAAAGAAACGTAGCCGGGTGCTACAGCTCCTCTCCTTTGGCCTCTTTGTTCTGCTTGAGTACCTATAAATAAGTACCCAGTAATTAGTTTCCTAGCAACTTATGGGATAAGAATTCTGTTAGTAAAAAAAGAAACAAATCTAACTCCCAACAGATACATATTTAATCACTTGATTAATAAGCTAAGACTGCTCAGATAGGGGGTCTAGCAACTTTCAGAGCTGATGCAGAGTAAGTGATAGAAGCAATTGTGTGTGGTTGTGTATCTATGTGGGTGTGAGTGAAAGAAACACAATCTCTTCTCAGTAGGAGGAAGCTGTTGGATTGACATAGTAGAGAAATACCCTTATTTAACATGAATACCACCCACTGCCCACCACATTTAGTAGCAGACATCAAAAAATGACACAATGACACTGTGCACTGTGAAAAAACTCAACTTTTATACAACAATGCCTTTGAAATGTATTGTGTTTCATTATCAACATATGTCTTGGAAAGCACAAGTATCTATGTCCCAATATTAGGTGCAACTGAATATTGAGACATGCGCGTCTGTGTTAGTAATCTTATTGTTTTATTCTAATTGGATTACTTCACAATTGCTACAGTTAAGTGATGTGTACAGGTTCCTCTCCATCTTTTCCCCTCAGATTAATACTGCTCATATTTATTATTCAGTCTTGGGCTGAAAGGGTATGTTGGAATGTGTACTGCAATACCAAGTACTTATGTTTCCTACATATGTCCCCCCTAATAATATTTGCTTCTCTGTAGCTCACTGTTTCCTTCCTTTTCTTTATACTATAATATCCCACCAAGTGCATTCAAGCATCTCTCTGGGGTATACACTCTTCTGTTCATTCTGTGGCTGTCTATGGCTACTAATGTAGCTTTAGTTCTCATATTTGTGCAAACTTTATCACTGAGTAAAACAGTGGGTAAATTTTTCCTTTTTGTTAATCTTTTTAGTATCAGTGATACCAATCAAATGCATGGATGTCTGTGGAAGAACAAGTTGACTCAATCCCTTTGACTTCTGCTGTTAACAGCTATTCTTTATTTCAGGCATAATGATTAAATGAAGTGATTGCACAGACCACATCAGAAATTGAAAAATAATGATTAGCTGGTGCCACAACTCACAAAAGAATTAACTGACGACATTGAATTCCACATCTGTACTTTGCAATACATGGAAGAACACACTGAAGTGGATAAAAACACACAAAGAGTAAGATGCATGTTAGCTGTGTTCCAGCTGATTAAGAATATTGCTTGTCGCAGAAGGCTTTGAGATCAAATAACGAATTTTCTTATTTTAAAACTCAAATAAAAAGCATGAACACAGTAACACTAAATTGGCAGTATCTGCTTTCAAAAACCTGCATAGTTAGCTGTCTTATTTTAACTGAAGCTCTAATTTGAGATTTTGGTCTTCGAAGTGTTTTTGTGATTTTGATCTGGTTAAAAAAATTAGAACCTATGCCAGCTGTGCAAACCCCAGTAAAATACCCTCCCCCACCGATCTCCTTTCTGTGTTGTGTTTCAGTATTCATCTTCTTCCTGTCATTATCCTGGGACAGTCTTATATGAAGTCAAAACTTCCTAAGCTCAGTTAAGTCCCATGGGTATTGCACAGAAAATGGTCAGATATTTTGCTTTTAAGTTCCTCTTTTTAAAATCTCAGAAAATAATTCCAAAAGAAATCCAACATTTTACCAGTATTTTTATTTATATTTGTGACAGAGGGACTGTCTTCTGTTTTAAATATATCTCACTGAATAGCAAATAGGAATTTAGATCTAAGCTCTAAAATAGAAATGTAAGAGAGTTGAGCTGATGAAAGAATTTAATTTTTGCAGAACTTCTGACTCTTTCTTATCTCTTCTTGGATCATCTCTGGATTGGAGCCATCACTGATGTAATTTAACTTGAAAACCATGGACTCTAGTCTCTTAAACTGTTGTTATTACACTAGACAGATGTTGAAAAGTCTCTTTATGCCGTAAAAAACAGAGTAGGGAAAAAACCCCAAGAATCTGCTCTTTGAAAATGTTATATACTGATATATATCAGGTCAATATCCATCAGATTAATTCCACCACTGCACAGTAGGAAGAAAACTATGATACACCCCAAGGCTATGTCCCGCATTTCAGTTTACTGTTTTTTACCAAAATCCTACTAACTTCTCATATGAGAGTTCATAATCTCTTATGAGGATTGAGAGTCCACACAGGAATGAAGAGTAATGTGATTGAAAATAATATATAGGATGTGTATACTGAAATAGCAAAAGCAATCAGCACGAGAGAACAGAAAAACCAGAAAAAAGTTTTTCTGGAGTGTTCTTACACCTTAAAAATTTATGAAGAGAAAAGCATCCAGTAGAAAAGTATATTGTAAATAATTTTTTTAAAGTCATATTTATCATCCTGCAGTTAGGATCACTGATTTTAGTATTTTCCATTTACCAAAGTCACTTTGGGCATTTTTAAGAGTCAAGATCACCAGCATCCAAGATGAGGATACTACTCCACACACATCAGAAGTTTTGCTGTTTTAATACTTGTCTGATTCCAGTACAGAAAATGCTACTCTTCATTGTTTTAGATCTAGGAAAAAAAATCAGTTAGGTGTCAGGTGGCTTAAGAATACTTTTGGACTGCCTCAGGTGCTCTGATGTTGTAGGTTTTATTACAGTACTATTAATGGGATTGATAGCTGTATCTAACAACAATGACTACATCAAATCAAGTCATGTGTGAGACCACAAATGTACTAATCTTGTTTCTTGGTTGATACATTCCAAGATCTTTAAAGGTTCTGAATTCATGGTGCTTTTCAGAATCATGACAGCATTAGTGCTTTGAATGTAATTAAAATTTTTTAAAAAATCCTTTAAAAGATGTATGTAGACTGCCATACTGAAAATAAAGCAAACAAATTGTAGACTATCAAATGAAAATTAAGTCAAAATTTATTTTAATATTTAATTACATTAACTCTCAAAATGATGAATTGTTAAAACTTCAAATGTAAGAAGATTCATATATTTCATGTTCATTATGACTACAGATGGATCACAATTTATTTACTAAAAGATTCTACCTATGTAACCTGAAGCTGGCTAAAGTTTTTACTTAATATTTATATTAGGTTTGTATTCTTTTCCTCTACAAATGCAAACCTTTTATATTTCCCTACAGTGTAGAATTTAAGTGAAAATTAAAAGTGTAAAAACTTCCAGTGAGCAAAATTTGCATTAAATTTCCAGTTTCTGAAGAAGTTTAAACATAGTGTGAGTTCTAGAAAATAGTATTCTAATGCAACACTTTGGGCTGTGTTATAAATTTAAAAAAACAATTCCATGGAAAATTATTTATCTGCCAACGAAAATTTCGGACAGA
>VWYO01006365.1:187386-237322 GCA_013400275.1 Rhadina sibilatrix | reverse complement strand
GAAGGCATCCACCCACCCCCTCCTCCCAGACCCACAAGAGATAAACATTTCCGCAACTGCTTTCAACAAATGAAATAGAATACACACCCCTGGCTCCACAACCCAAGACAAGTAGGTTTTGTGTGATTGTCCTTTTTTAAGTAGTTTTACTCTAAGTGCTACTAGAATTCTAACTGTAGGTGATGATGTGTTTAGTGAAAAGTCATTGTGGTGGAATTCTGGTTGTATTATTCTATACCTGCAGATGTTATGCAATCCCAATAATATGTCTATTAAAAGTAAAAGCCCTCAGTAAAGTATAATAAATATTTGAAATTTCCATAATGTAATATAATGTCATACATCATGTCAATGGGGAAACATTTGCCGTAATGCAACATTGATGGCATTTATTCTATATATAGTGGTTATAGTAAAAGATTATTTAACATAGCTTTTAACAAACCAATATTTAGAAGATATTTAAACTATATGAAATCAAAGCTAACAGAGAACAAAGGAAAGATAGGGTGGGAAAAATCTGCTGAAGATTATTTTTTGAAAGCACTGATTAATATATTCTTTTTCTTCCTTGTCCACAATCACTTATTTTGTACATCTACAAAATATCAACTTGAGGGAAGTCATGCAATTTCACAAATTCATCTGCTTTCTGACCTTTTAATGCCAGTGTTGCACTTAGCAGAGGAATACTCTAAAGAGTTTTAAATACCAGAAGTCCATTAGACAAAACATAGCAGCTGAAAACTACATATAAAACATTTTACTTACTTGAATCCGGACCCTCACATCATGTAAGCAAGGATAATTGAGAATTAACATTTATAGCTGTCAGTTGCTATCAGATATATTAAATAATTAGATTGATAGCTATAACCTTGTAAGTGTATGTTCACTTAATAACTGTAACATTACATATCTTGGAGGGATTGTTTGAATATTTATATTATATGGCAGAGTTCATAGCACTGCAATCACACATATAGTTAACTTGAAATACTGTGACCTCCTTGAGCATTTTTCAAAATTAGCAAAAACTACCATAAAGTCCTGGTTTATCATTTAAAATGTTATACTGACACATATGTATACACTTGCTCATAAAATGTCATTAAAGTATTAACTAAATTATTAAAATACTTGGAAAGTAGGTAAAATCTATTACAGGCTCCCTGAGCCCCATTTTAAAGACCTGACATTGAAAATTAGTCCATTCCAGGAATTTTAGCAACTAAAGCAGAACCAACCATGACCTTTTTTTTCCCTGGTTTGTGGGGGGGGAGGGGGTGGATGTTGGTGGGTTTTTTTGTTGTGTTTGTTTGTTTTTAGTTTAATGGCATACATGGCATTAGTGGAGATAAAATTAAAAAAGCTTCAGAGAATTTACTGCAGTACAAAAAACCTAATTAAAGTACCTTGGCCCCAAATGTTACTATCTCTCTATATATCTATCAATGGTATTCCAACACTACACTAATAGAATATGTTGAGTTACCTACGAATTTCTTGTGATTTTGGTATATTAATAACATGGAAAAGGTTTTTCTTGGCCTGCATTTTCTGCAGCTACTCATCCTGAGCATGATGGCTTTCATACCACCCTTCCTGGGATGTGTTAAGCAAGTGTGAATGCTGTAATCTATTGACAAAAACTACTGTGTTTCTGAAAATTATAGCAAGACTTATAGAGGGAACAAAGTTGATATCAGTTCTTATGTTAATTTGATAAAAATACCTGGCCTTTTTATTATAGAATAATTCACATTTTCATTATCAGATTTAGCAAATATAATCCTGAAGAATGAGGGAGGTGGTGTTGTTCAGAAAAGCCTTTGCAAAAGCTATTCTTCATTGGTTCTTTCATAAGCAATCTAATTTTTCCTTGATAGAGGTGATTTAATCTTGCCTTTTTTTTTTTTTAATTTTTTTTTCCTATTTGCTTTAGCTGCATGAATAGGATCTTCTTTTTAATTTCTTCTTCTCTACCTTTTTCCTGGTAAATACTGCAAGTGATACTTTACTAGTACTTTAAAGGGAGCCCAAATATTTCAGCTGAACAAAATAATCTTCTTTGCCTCAGTGGCAGTACTGAAGAGAATTGGTAGGGATTAAAAATCCATTCTGGCAGCTGGAATAAAATGCTTTTGTCACTAAGCTAGAAATCATAATAGTTTGAACATTGACTCAAAAGACTTAGATTGATTTTTGGTAAGTTTTATTTCTTCTAAATGAAGAAAGCAAAATTATATTTTAGAAACCTATCCTGGCTGTAAAGTAGGACTTTATAACACAGCATAATGTCTTACACTCTGCATGAATAATGTTACTGGAAAAAAGTTCAGAAATAGCTCCTTTGCATTTATGACTCAAAGTCATAGGGATATTTTTCATTATTTTCCGTTAGAAAATTCAGAGTTATTGTCTTGTATTCTCCTCACCCTAAAGAAAAAATTACTAGTTCAAGAACGTCAGAGCTTAAAATAAGAATATAAAAACACGATTTTGCTTTTGAATCATAAGTCCTATAAAACATGACTCACCAATACAACATCAACACTGAGAATATGTTTTGGCTTCAGGTTAAAGGAATATACACATAATATTTTGTTTAACTTTTTAAAACATCAATCCACGTTTTTAAATGCCATCACAAGTAAAAGAATATTCTTCAAGACATAAGTACATGGGGTAGTCCGTACCTTCCTGTGAAATAAAACTAAAATATTGTTAAAGAAGTTTTAAAAAATCCATAATCATGGCCTAAAAATATGGTGTGAAAATGTGTAATCATCAAAACACAATGGCATGAATGAATTAATGAATGAGCATGATTTTTGTGCACTAAAATAGTTTTGCTTTGCTATTGTAAGTTGTGGGGTTTTTCTTTCCTCTTTCTATGTAAAAGTCCTAAGATTTTATTCTCAAGTTGTACTGAGGAAAAAAAAAAATCAAAACATTAGAATATTTATTTTCACATGTTTAAAAAACCTTAAGACCCATCTCTTGAAATTATGAATTTCCAAATTAAAAATAAAAACTAAGTTCAGCAGTAGATCTCCAGAAAAATCTGAATCTGTTGTTCTCTACATATCTTTACATTCCTTTATGCATAATGCATTTCCCTTAATATTTTCTTCAACATTTATAATAAGGTTTCTTTTTTCGGTTGACCATTATTTATAAGAAACCATGTTCAGTTATAAATGCTGCTCAATAGATACTCTTTTCTCCCTCCATCATTTTACCATATTAAATATGAGTCAGTGGAGGAATATGTTAAACATTATAGCACCTGAATATCATGCAGCACTTTTATAATCCAGGTAAAATTTTAATGAGCACTGGACATTTTAAAGAAGGAAAATTTTGATAAACTGATGTAATTTTCTCACCTTGGGATTTTGCATTTATTGCACATGCAGAAACATGCAGAAACAAAGCTCTCAAGATACCTTAAAGTAGAAGTAGTCAAAAAGATGATGGTCGGCCCATACTGCATATTTTATAAACTAGTAATTTCAGATTCACTATTGTTGCTGTTTTCTGTTCAGTATCTTGAAGTATCTGGATCTGTAACTACAATTTTTCTTTTCCTTTTCTCTGCTGCAGGTGAGAAAAAGGTGTTCTATGTAATTTTGTTCTTTTATCCAAAACATAACCAAATTTCATAATTTTCATGTCAAGTTCAAAACCTTGCTGAATGTAGTTTCAGATTATAAACTTAAATATCCATCCCTGAATTTTTTGATTATATATATGAAAAGTAAAAGTTAAGTTGCAGTTATTTTTTAAGATATCAGATATCAAAATATTTTGTTTCATACTTTATTTCTTTTAAAATATGTTTTAATGACAGATGGTCTATATTTCAATGATTGTTCAACACAGTTGTGCACAGCTTAAAAAATAAAGAAAGTAAGTATGTATTGGAAAAATGGAAATACCTTCTTTACATTTTTTTGGTATAAGAAGGAGACTTTTCCTTGCCTTTTAAATTGAGGACTTTAGGTCAGTTCCTCACTGTATGTGATAAACGCTGTTTCAGTGTTTACCTCCCAGACCGGACTTTTTTTCATTTGACTTTTACAGATTATTGATATGGTCCCTTGTAACTGTATAATAAAAAATTTAAATAATGATTCAAAAACAAAGCGCATCATTGACCACTGCCAAGTAATACACAAAAGTTTCAGGATAAAATAAAACTGTCATTTGTATATGATAATCTAGCATAATTTAATTAATTCTTTAGTTGATCTTATTTTCAGGAATTCTGAGAGCTACATCTCTCAATGACTCCAAAAGAAGTTCTTAGTACTTAGTACTTCAGCAAAGTGCATGTGTCCTGTTTTATCATTTGTTTCAGATACATGATACTCCTTAGGGATATGTTCAATTACATTTCCAGTTTTTGTGACATGTACAGTCAGAAATTGTTTCTGGCTGCAAACAGATGGTGCTTTTTTCCTCTTATGCAATGTCCTTACCTGAAAGATGCAGAATGTGTTGCAGTTAAGTCTTATTTCAGATGCCATTTCTCTTCAAAGCCTGCATTAATTCCACCCAGTTTCTCCTTACAGAGAAAATTATATTCAGTTTCTATAAGCTTTAATTAAAAAGAAATTGGCTGTACATTTAGCTTCATTGTGGTGTGCAGTTTATTTCTCATTGTTAACATTTGAAAGAAATTAATGTCAGAAATTTGGCCCAAACAATAGTCTGTTGTTTGGTCAGTATCCAGGTATGTGTTTTTTTCTTTCTGCCAAGTGAATAGCAATCCACTTTGAGTAGAAAGTATTGTGTTAATTCAAAAGAGCCAGCAAAACACTGATTTTTTTGCTTCCAACTCTAAGATTAGTGATTGGAGCACAGACAACTTCAAGATCAGTTTGCCAATTTTTTTCCCCTTTATATATAAGGCAGAAATATCACACAACTTTAAGTAAAGCAGGAGTAAATACCCTAATATGAATGTGTTTGAGATAATTCTACAGTATTTCATCAGAAAAGAAACTGTTTAAAGGACACATTTGCTTAGTTTGTGTAAAATTTGCTGAAAGGTCACAGAGAGCTTCTCCTTCTTAAGGTAAGGACTCCTATATGTACTTAAACAAATATGCTTAATGTTTCTAAATAATTAATTTTAAATTTTCCACAACCTAAAATTGTTAATGTGCAATTTTTATTGTTTGTTAAAGATTTAATGTATCTCTGCTGTTAAAGGTTTTTAACACATCTGTGTGCAGGGGTTAGCATGATCATTCCTTTACAGACATTTATATCAGCAGTGCTAGCTGTAAAGAACATCCCAGTCCATCTCTTTTGATTCTATTTGAAAAGAATTGTGTAATTTTATTAGCAAGTATTTATATTTTTCTAAAGCTTTTTCATGAATGATAACTATGAACGTTACTATGAACCCAGTTGTATATCAGTGGGAAAAAAAAAAAAGATAATATTTCAGACTCATAAGCCCTTCTCTCAAACTTCAATCCAACCGCAAGTTTTTTCTTTAAATGATACATAATTATGTAGATTAAGTAAAAGGGGTTGGGGTTTGTGTGCATAGGATTATATTACCATATAAATAGCTGAGTTTTGTAAAAGTTGATTTGCAGATGTAAGAAGGTTATGGCAAAAAGGCTTGTGATTACACATGCATCAATCAAGCTTCAGTTGCAATAGGTTTGAAATCCCACATTAAGCTGGAAAAACTGATTATTTATGTGAAAAAGTAATTTTATTATTCAGTATTGACTTCAAGAACAGCATGATACCAAACTAGCATGCAAAATAGATTGAGAAGTAAGAAATCAAAACTGTTTGAAATATTTCTATAAAGTGTGGGTGTCTGAAATTTTCCTGATCAACATCTATTTGCTAGGGAACTGTATATACAAGAAAAAATAAATGCATAAGGAGACTCATTTGAAAAAAATGTTTATGAAGAAAAAAGAACCAGCTGTGGAAAAAGAAAAAAAATTCCTAAAATAAAAATGTAAATTTAAAATCTATTATTTTTTAAAATGTTTTAAATTATTATCAATGTTTGCAAATATCAGAAGCATTTCATAGATATCTTCTGAAGAAGCTTTGAAGCCTGTGAGATTATCTACCAGCACAAAGCTAGCACACTAAAGTGTGTGTGGAGGCCATAAGATTTACATAATTTCAAGATGGAATGAAATGAAAATTTAAAAAAATGGAAATAGTTATATTCCTGGAGCAATATTTGTAAATAATTGCACTTATTCACCAGAGGAAATAAAAAAAGCCAATGTAAATACACACAGAAATATTTTTTACAAGAGAGTAGCGTGCACATGTGCTCTGCTGCTTGGATGTCGACGACATACTCTGAAGTTCTGGTGGTAACGCCCTCTTTTTCTGTCTCTCTCCCCTCTCTATCCTTCTCTCTCTCCCCCCGTTCTTTTTTCCTCTCCTTCCTCCTTTGCTGTCATTTCTACTCTTCTTTTTGTTACTCTTTCATTTGTAAATGATTCTCAGGTATAACATTTGCCTCGTTTGTCTTCATTTTTCCCTAAAACTTGTGCCTTAAAAGAACTCCCTGCAGTTTCCCACAGCAGAACACAACAATTTTTGTGCTGGTTTTGCCTGGGGTAGAGTTAGTTTTCCTCACAGTGGCTGGCATGAGGCTGTGTTTTGGACTTGTGTTGAGCACATGGTTGATAACATAAAGCTATTTTTGATATTGCTGATATTTTGATATTGTTTACACAGAGTCAAGGGTTTTCTGCTTTTTTTATTATCATGCTGGTGAGGAAGCTGGGGATGCATGGGAGGTTGGGAGGAGACACAGCCAGGACAGGTGATCCAAACTGAACCAAGGAATATCCCAAATCATGTGAGATCATGCTCAGAATACAGAGTAGGGGGAAGAAGAAGGAAGGGAGGGACATTTTAAATGAAGGCATTTGTCTTCCCAAGTGACCATGACATGGGATGAGGATCTGATGTCCTGGAGATGCCTGAACATCTGCCTGCCCATGAGAAGTGGTGAATGAATTCCTTGTTTCTCTTTGGTTATGTGACTTTCTCTATTAAACTGTCTTTATCTCAACCCATGAGTTTTCTTGCTTTTTCTCTTTTGATTCTCTTGCTGATTCTGCTAGTGGAGGAGTGAGCCAGCAGCTGTGTGGGGCTTGGCATCTGGATGGGGTTAAACCACATGTTCCTATTGAGGCAATCATCTGTCCTACTTAAGATCTAGAACTCTGTTAGCGGTGAGAAATATCAAAAACAACTGGATCCATGTAATTATAGATTCATCTCCTGGGCTCACTCCTACTTTAATAACAACCTAGAAGCAGTTATGCATTACCCCTCAGACCAAATAATTTTTATTTTGTGCCTTTTCCCTCAATGTTGAACAAAATATTCGTTATTCAGCAGACTGGAAAACAAATTTCATGAAGGAATTAAAAAAAAAAAAAAGTAAGAAAACTTTCTGGGATTTTCTGGAGCAGTTTCAAATCCTCTGAACTTAATGAGAGCTTTCTGTACTGACTTTAAAAAATTTCATTCAGTATATTCATAATAGACTACAAAAGGCCCCCTTATTTGAATAGTTAAAAAGAGGAGAAAAAGAACTAAGGACTGAAAGCCAAGGTTGTATATATTAAAAGTGTGAAAAGAAACATCCTTTTAAAAAGAATGATTAACCTTTAGTGTAAATAATCAAAGTGGATTCTCTCTACCAGCATAGCCTGTGTGACAAATTTTAACTAGATGTTATTTTGAAACTGTCTACAAGTGGAAATTAATGAGAAGAAGGAATTTATTTACTTCACCATTGCCATTTTTAGAAGGAATTAAAAGCAAAGAAAATGTTGTACTCAAGAAAACTTTAATCCATTGTATCTTAATATGTTTCCAAAGCATGATAAAATCCATTTCACAGCAGCACTCTTACAGCAAAGGAGTGCTCTTCTGGAGAGTTACTGAGACAAGTTAGTAGCCTCTTATTTTATTTTAGATCATTTCCCATTTATCTCCCCATGTAGAGCCCCTAGCCAAATTCAGCCTTTTTTATTATTATTTTGTGTGTGCGTATGGACAAATGTTCAATTATTGCAGCCTGTGATAAACCAACTAGGAGACAAATTGTAGCTTCTAACCTTGAGGTCTCTGAGTATATGCAATTCTTGGCAAAGAAACTATATGAGTACTTTTTATTACCACAGGTATTTTCCTGTGTTTTGCTGAATTCCAACAATATGCCTTGCTAATTTTGTTCCTGGAAATACAGATAAAGTAGTGCACTTTGAAAGACATTATAATGAAAATGCTGCTTTGTTAACACTGTTCACACACTCATCAAATAATTCCTTCGGTATTGTCAACATTTTGTAGCCACTGTCTTTACTAGAGTACTGGTGTGAGCTGCGCTGTCTACTGATACTGGGGAAGTGGTTTTTGGAGGGCAGAGGTGTGCTTTGTTTTGCTTTGTTTTGCTTTGTTTTGCTTTGTTTTGCTTTGTTTTGCTTTGTTTTGCTTTGTTTTGCTTTGTTTTGCTTTGTTTTGCTTTGTTTTGCTTTGTTTTGCTTTGTTTTGCTTTGTTTTTATTGCATCCCATCTGATACAGATAATTTTTCTACTCTGACACCTCTAGTCTGTGTTTTCGCATGACATAGCTCAAGTCTTTTAACTAATTTACTTTTGTCTGGTATGGCCAGGGACTCTGTATCTTTTGAACCAACACTCAGGAACTTCTGACTGGTTGAATAAATTCATTTGCAATGAATCCTTTAAAAAAAAATATTGATACTATCTTGTAACTAGAAAATATCTGAATATCTTCATACCAAACTAGTAACTAATTTTACCCTCATAACAGATCTGATCACTTCCGCGTTTTATAAAACTCAGCTGCCTAAAACCCCCTCTTTGTACAAAAATCTTGGGTTCCCAGTCTTTTTTCCTTGAAAATCTAATTAACAGTATTCTTTTAAATAAGAAGATTGCTTTCTGTGAGCAATTAACTGAAATTCAGTCTCTTTAAACTTTTCAATATAGCAATGAATATTTATAAACTTAATAGAACTTCACCCTGGTAGGCAATCCCTTTAATCTTATTTGAAGCAGCATGGGGCCCAAGTCTCACTGGATTAACATCATATTTTCTTTTGGCACACACACACAAAAAATAATTTCCTTGAAATGAAATATTTGACCAACTGTTATCCAAATCTATGACAGTTCAAAGTCTGTGTCAGTAAAACTAGAGTGTATATATCCATATTGTCTTTGGCTTCATGCTGTGATTCAACAATGTTCTCTCAAGTTCATATGCACTTTTCTGCACCATTAGCACCTGCTGGCTTGCAAATATCAATCAGGGAATTAAAGGTATAGTAGCTTTGGTCTTAAAATGTAAGCCAAATAGGGTAAAAGTGTGCTACAGCGGAAAAAAAATTAAAAGAAAATCAGATCTCCAGGAATCAAAGATGTCAGCTGGAATAAAAACAAAGAAATATTTTCAGTGTTGAATTTTGTCTCTAATTTTGCTTTATATCTTCCATGTGAAAAGTTATTATGAAATTGCTTTTGAAGTAAAATCTGGTTTACATTCTCAAAACAAATGGATACTGCAAATAATTTTCTAGTAATTTCTACATTAACTTGAGGCATCACCACATATGCAAAATACCTGAGAGCTAGTTTTAGAGACGGGGTTTTTTAGCTTTTCTTCTCATTAGCTCTGCCATATGATTTGTGCTTGAAGAACTGTCTTGACTAATTTCACTGTTTTAGAATGTTTACTGGATTAACTCTTTTTGTTGTCCTCTAGCTCTGTATTTCTCACTTGTCTGAGCCTTTTCTTCAAGATTTTATTTTCCTGTGTCCTTTTATTCTGCAGTCTTTGTTTTTTATTTTCATTGGGACCAAAGACATCTTTGTGAAAAATGTGTTCTCTTTAATGAACCCTCTTAGTTTTGCAGGTGATTTGACAGTAGCTGTCTGTCAAGAATACAGATGTGCTGCAGCTTGATTGTTCTAGTGTAAAAAAGAAAAAAAAAGTAGAATACAGATCTTTAGGATTTTATCATAGTTATATTTTGTGTAAGAGGTGATTTTGATGCAAAGGACTTTTCAACAGTAACACAGAGCAAACATAAGGCTCTAATCTATCTCTGTGAGAAGGGGTTGCTTTAGGTGATGCCTGTTCCCAATGGATCTAAGCATACTCTGCAAGTCTGATGAATAACAGAGTAATGTTACTTTGTGCACAATGTGGTGTTGTTTCAGAGATACAGCAGAATCAGTTGTCTTGCAGTTTGAAACTGAAAAAAAAAAAAAAAATCTCAGATGGGTAATGAGGTGACACAGCCTTGGCTAAACTTTTGCAAACTCAGAGCACACAGGGCAGAATACTGTGAAAAAAATGCAGCTGCTGAAGACAGACTAACAGGGTTAGAAATGGATGGATGGATGGATACAAAACCAAGAATAATTCAAGTAAAATTAAAAACATGTAGTACTTGCACTCTATGGGTTCTTACAAAACATTTGTCATGAAAATAGACACCATTTGTTGAAACTGAAAAACATATCTACCACCCTCAGTTAGGGTCTACCACCATTGTGCTGTACACAACTGTGTACACTATACTGGCAATCACCAGAAATACCTGATTTCATCTTTGCATTAAACTTGCAGTTGTCAAATGGAAGACAAGCTGGTTTTTTGTTTTGGGATTCTAGTGGATTTTATGACAAGCTTCTGTCAAGGGTATATATCCTTTTTCAGTTAGTACTGTGCAACTCTAAAGGTTGCTCTTCCCACAGAAAATTACATTTCCCAAACTAACTGAAATGTAGGACATTTGACATGTTCTGTTGAAAAGCCATATTTTCTTCTGAAAAGCCTGAATTCAGTAGAGTTTCAGTAATCCCTGAAGAAAAATTTCTTGCAAGTGGAATTACACTACTACTCTCTTTACAACTCTCAAATGGCAGTCAGTGTTAATGCCATTTGATTTGATTTGAATATACAAATATATATTTGAATATACAAATTCTCCATTATGCAACCAATAAGAAATTTTAATTTGAAAAACAGCTTTGTGAAATACAAACTCTAGAAGGATTTTTTGCTTCCTGATGTGGTCAGCATATGATGCCCACCCACATCATTAGTACAGAAGTTGGACTCAATGATCCTCAACGGGCCCTTTCCAATTTAAACTACTCTATGATTCTATAATCTCTGGATGTAGCTGAGTAGAGATTTTCAAGAAAATGTGCAGGGACGGAAAAGGTGATTTTTAGTCTGTACAACTTTTGTTATATTGCATATGACATAAGTTCTTCCTGTATCTCATCTTCCAGGTGGGAGGTGTTTGGTTAAAGGTTTGTTCCTTACTCTTTCATCCTTTCCTCTTGCTGCAGGTCACATGAAGGGAGAAAAAGAAATAATGCATGGGAAGATCACATGTTACCTGAGATGTCTTTTGTGGCCTCTGCATTATAAATAAAGAAATCTCTCCAAACCACAATCCTTGGTTGCTTGGTTGCCATCAAAATATATTGGTGCTAATTTGNAATAGGAGAAAAGAAGAAAAAAAAAAAAAAAAAAAAAAAAAAAAAAAAAAAAAAAAAAAAAAAAAAAAAAAAAAAAAAAAAAAAAAAAAAAAAAAAAAACTAGCTGGAGATATAAAATTAGGTTATATCCACAAATGGATTTGTGACATTGTATGGGATATCATTATTTGTATTGCAATACCAAGCAACAATTTTTGCCCGCACTCACTATTTAGTTAATTCATTATTTAGTTAATTCAATACCAAAACTGTTTTTTCCCCTGATAGATCAAATATTTAAGGTAAAATATTATAATCTATGAGGTTTTTCTTCAGATACACAAGCAAAAAAAAAAAAAAAAATAAAAAAAAATTTAGCCAACTTCTTTATACTAGTGCAACACAGATTTCTCTAATGTGTAGGGGATTTCCACTACCGTTAATGTGAAGAGCTATCACTTTTCAGATCTTGACTTGTAAAGAAGGAACATTCCATCCCATGAGATGTTTTATTCCCATGTAATTTTTTGTTGGAAATGACACCTCTTTCCTAAATACAAAATAAATAATAATGATTAAAAAATAGTGGATACATGTTTATTTTGCAGTTATTTTAAATGTATTCTTTTCCTGTCCCTGTTCCTGAGTAAAAGCAAGGGCTCTCACACAGACCACCTGAAAAGACATTTGGCAGAGAAGTTCGTTGGTCTTCAGGATCTTTAAATGCAACATTTCAGCTTTCAGAAATTGGACTTTGATAACAAAATTAAAATGAATTTGAGAAAAACTAACCAGTGTCACTAGCTGGAATTATTGTCAAATGATTTGTAGACTATGTCTTGACAGATATTATTCCTGATGTGTTATCTTAACATGCAATCAGAATTTTACCAAAAGGATAACTAACATTAAATTCACACTACATGTCACCCAAACCTAAAGAGAATCTCAGAAAAAAACTCATGCATTTTGTTTTTTTTTAAATCTCACATTTGTCTCCAGACCAGATTTCAAAAACTTGCTCTAAATATTGAAGGTGTAAAGTTTTTCATAATTTAAAAAGTACTTAAAAATTTAAAAGGCATACTAAGATGTGTTATTCCCACACGCCACTGTAAAGTTGCTCTAGTGTCCTCTCGATCTAGGGTAGTTCTATTTGCAGCTGTGTTGAAGAGGGCTGTAAGAATTATCCTTCAATCTTCCTAATATCTGTAAAGTTCAGAGGTCTCATTTGCAATGAGCAAGTGACGTGAACTGAGAATTAGAATGCCCTCAAACATTCCCAAAGAGATGTTGAGAAAAACCTTCCTTTAGGAAAGTCTGACAGTTTGCCATTTTTTTGATAAACCTGAGTTTTGGTTGATGATGAAATGATAATTTTTGGATTGAGTAAGAATATGTATATACACATTCTTTTTCCAGATAAAAGGGAGATCAGACATAATGGCCATAATCTGCTGAAATTACTTCTGATTTACCATGATTACAATCAAACTTTTTGATTCTGGCCTGAAAATCGTTGCTTTCCTAAGAAAGAAAATAAAATCTCTTGTTATATGTCCTGATAAAGCAAAGTTCTGTGTCTGGTTACTGTGTTCTGTTGTTTTCTCTCCTTTATCCCATACCATCAAATGTATTAGCTAATACTCAAAGCTAATACTAGATGAATTGATAATACAACAAACTTCTACTAACTCCAATGTTTTCTACATGCCTACATACTATAACTGTCATATTCAAATAATTTTTCTTGTTTTCAAGGATAAAGAGGATAAATGTTATTTTTAGTAACTTTAATGTAATACTTCTATTACGGAATTGTTTTAAACTGATAGCATAGACAAAGTCCTTTGAGATCTGCATTTTTTCACCTTTAATCCAAGTGTGTTATTATCTTCAGAGGTCCTTGTCCAATTCTTGTGATAATTCTGATAAGACTATTTCTTTGACTGATGTTTGATTTTGATAGCAACCAGCATGTCATTTTATTACCAAAAATCTGCACGTTTTATTTCTTACAATTCCTCTAGTGATGTTCACTAACTTATTTCAGATGCCACAGTGTTTTAAAATTGCCCAGAGGGATGACTGTCCTTATTTTCAATTGTCTTTTAAAAGGAAAAATAATTCACTATGAAATAACTCTGTTAGCTCAATGTAATTCATTTTCTATTTTTTCCTAGGTGATACAACAAACAAATATATCATTTAAAGATAATTCTGAAAATCTTACAATTGCACTTTGTACATCCTAGGGATATAATTCATCATTATTCTGCTTGGAGTCATCAAGTGTTTCAGTCAACGTCTTTTAAAAAAATTTATTTATGATATAAATAAATTTTAATTTTAATTTAATTTTAATTTTACTTGCTGGTCTATGAATAAGACTAAATGCACAATTTTGTCTTTCTATCCACACTTACAAAACTTTCTTGGGATTTTATACTGACAGCGAATTATAGTGCTTATTGTGTCGAAAATGCACTTCTTAATTAAGAATAGTGTCAATACTAATAGTTTTCTGAAATGCTATCTAAATTAGAAGCAATGTTGTTATGATTCTTTATTTGCAAAGTGTCATAAAGTTGTGTTGAAAAACCTAAAATATTTTTTGCTCCTCATTTACTTATTCGTAAATATACCTCCAGGCATTCTGAGAAAAAGTTCAGAGAGAAATAAGATTGTATCAAGAGCAGAACAGAAAGTCAAAAAATCTGAATCCTTTTTGTACATGATCAAAAAAGTGATACAACAGCAAATCACTTAATTGCTCTTTAAAAGAGAAACAAAACCTGTCTTGTCTGTGAAGTCTAGGATAAAAAGTCTACCTCCTATTCTGTGTATAAAAAATTGAGTCCTAATTTGGGAATATTCTATAAAAGCAGATATTATTTTGACAATCTTTACAGGAAATAATAAGCAAAACTAGAAATGGTTATTCCTGAATGTCATTTTCATGTGTCTTCTGATTTCTACTTTTTAAGAATTTCCAAAGTATGTTGATATTTAAACACTGATATTTTTTTTTTTCTTTTTAAAGGACAACTAATAGCCTATTTATGCACCTATAACCTTTTTGGATTGGCCTCAAGGCAAGAGCTGTTTTAGGGTTCTTGTCAAAGGAATTCAAAGGAAGGCAACTTCAGTAAATAGTTTGAGGATTTGACTGCTATATGGAGGAACTTCAACACAGGAAGAAGAGTTGAAACCTCAGGTACACTCCCCAGTTACAAACCCTTCTGTTCTGTATATCTCTCTCTTGTTACAAGGAGAATTTAAAATTCCAGCAGTTTGTATGTGGAAGATATACATGACCTAACAGTTCTTAATTAATTTTTTCCATTATGATTACAGTCAGTAATGACCAGGAAAGTACAACATGAGTAGGAAAACTGACTAAAATGGGCCACCTGAATTGTCTAATAAGGAATTTATACATCATTAGCCTTTCTTCTGCTAGTTAAATTTCCATATACTTTGAAATTTTTATCTTCTGAGTCCATTTCATGTACTTATAACTTGTGGGTGGTTTGTGTGTTTTTTGTTTGTGTTTGTTTGGTTTTTGGTTTGGTTTGGTTTTTTGTTTGTTTTTGTTTGTTGTTTGTTTGTTTGGGTTTTTTGTGGTTTTTTTTTTTGTTTTTGTTTTTTTTTTACTTTAAACAGATTACCTTTACCAGGTTTTCACAGAACTAGGCATTTTTATTTTGATACTATTTTTTTTTTTGTGAGTGAAATGGAAATATGGAAATCAGTTATAATTTTAGCAAAGCATTGGGGGTTTTACATTTAAACTCAAGTGACAGCACAAAAAACAATTATCTCAGTGAGGCACTATTATATATCAATTTCAAACTGCTATTTTTTTATTTTACGAGCTGTATTCTCTTTGCTAATGTCATTGATACACTAGGAAGTACATTTCTGCCTAAGAAGCATATTTAGGGGTGCAGGTTAGACTTCTATTACTCCTGGGCACAGATCCAAAAAGTAGCACAGGCTTTGCTTTCCGAGTGCACTTACAACCATATGCAGTTCTGAAATGTGATATTTTTCATGGCTATCATAAATATTCTCATTCCTAAGTGAATCATGGAATCATTTGCTGGGATTGGAAGGTACCCCATGAGGTCATGGGAAAAACACTCTGCTTAAAACAGGATTATCTAGAACAGGTTGCTTATGAGTGTTTCCAGTTAGGTTTAGGTTTTGAACAACTCAAAGGACAGAGAATCCATATCTCTTTGCAATCAATTCCAGTGTTCAACTATCCTCACTGTATTTTCTGTCAGAATTTCCGCTCCTCCAGTTTATACCTAGAGGTTTGTGTCATGTTATAAGGTATGAAGAACCTGGCTTCATATTCTTTACTCTTTCTATCAGATATCCTTTGCAAATTGCATAATGATAGTCCAGATGAAGTGCTAGAAATTGAGAGCACACACTAGGTAAAAAATACTTTTGTACTTGTTCTCTTTTTGTTCTTCTTTTCCTAAATACCTTTGTCTGTTCTGGCCTCTGTTATGGATGGAAGAATGAGGAGAGAACCACTATTCAATGGAAATTCCTTTATGACTTTATATGCAAGCTGCTCTGGGAAATAAACATACTGCAAGGTTATAGATAAAAGCTGGATCCTATGAAGTATAATCATGGTTTCTAGCTATGCATTCAAGAGACCAAGTTTTCTGTCTTCATAGAAAGAAAGAGTGTGGTCTAATATTCTTAGGGAATTAAAGGTATATACTGGGATTAGTACTTTCATATTGAAAATCAATGAAACATATCTATCTAAGTAATTTAATGTTTTTTACACTTTCATACTGTCATTTCAACATTTAATTTTGAACAGTGTGGTGGGTTTTTTCTGTGTATTCAATATCTTCAGTAGTAGTGGAAATGAAGACAAAAATGTTCAAGCTTGAGGAAAGATCACAAAGTTTTGTCTGAACAAGTCAAGTTTGCATTAATATCAAAGTCATAGACACAGGGCTTTTTTTGAGACACACTGAAAGAGGAAGGTAAAAAACACTCAGTCTGTCAAATTTCTCATTCAGATTATATTTTACTCTGACCTGTAGAATGGAATCATGAAATGGAAAGAAATATCAATGGTTAAGTATGAATTAACTATAAACAAAACATAAAACTCTTTCTGTAAAAGATCAGATAGAGAATTAGATGAATATGCAAATTTGTTCTTCAACTTTGAGCTAATTGTTCACTTTACATTCTCAGTGATGGGAGAGCATCATAGAATCATAGAATCATAGAATCATAGAATCATAGAATCATAGAATCATAGTATCGTAGAATGACCTGGTTTAGGAGGAACCTTAAATATCATCTAGTTCCAACACCCCTGCCATGAACAGGAACACCTTTCCCTAGACCAAATTGCTCAGGGCTCCATCCAGCGTGGCCTTGAGCATCTTCTTGGACAAGGCATCCATAACTTCTTTGGGGAACTTGTTCCAGTGCCTCTCCACTCTCACAGCAAGTCAGTTCCTCTTAATATCTAATATCTCTCTTTTAGTTTGAATTCATTCCCCCTATTGTTGTCACTACATACTCTTGTAAAAAGTCCCTCTCCTTTTTTGACCAAGGAGATGAATAAATGTCTGTAAAATATGCCTAAGTAAAGAAAACATGCACAAAGATCATGCTGATGGTGACATGGTTGTATGAGAATTTAATATCTATACACACTTTGTCTATGACTCCTTTCGTAGCCATTCCTGAGTTTATAGTTGTACAGGAAAAACTGTGTGCCTAATAAGGAAGTATTTGAAATAATTGAAATATTAAATTTTTCTTTTCAAGGATTTTTTCCCCAATAGAATAAAGCAGTAAATAGTTTTTCCATTTAGCTACAAGACTAGATAAGCAAATATGGTTTTTGACCTTTCTTATGTGTTGGTGCATTATAATATGTATTTCAGCAGTATTAACACATTATTGTAATTCTGTGTATCAGTGTCATTTTTACAACCAGGTTTTCTGACTGAGTGAATAATTTTTGATTTTCTTAGTAAGATCTTTGTAATTATTCTCTCATGTTAGTCAGCATTCTTGCAAATTCATTTGTATCTTTTAATTGCAAAACAGTATTCTTTAATTTAGAATGTATTTTTAAAATAATTTCTTTTGTTCAGTATTATTTGTGAATATATCATCATTCTGTATAGTAAATGTTTCTTTCAGGCATACTACCAATCCAATGTCATAGAATTGATGAAACATTGCATAATTGCTTTGCTATTGGGGGTTATTTGTCCAGCTAAAGTGACCTAATGGCCTCTGGTTACAGGCTTTTTTACCTCAGACTGTTTCATATTTATGTCATGCTGAGAATACACCTTTCTTTTGTAACCTGTATAGTACATTTAAAGTACTGCGTGTCCTTCCTCCTTCAAGAACTAAAATAATCTGGGTATTTTGCCTTGAAGTATGTTGATCTGCCTTCAAGTTGATAACATGCACATTTACAGTGCAAGTTCTTGAGACATTTAAAGTGGTTACTGTTATCCAATGTCCTTGTCCTTCATGATTAAATTTTGAAAGTCACATTTGTTTCATCTTTTCTGATGAAAAGTGTTATCAGCAAAATGAGATTGGTACACAACTTAAACATCTCTCTCTAGTACCCCTACAGGGATGTGATGGATGTCATTATGCGGCTCTGAAAATGTGCATTCTCTGCATTTTTTCCTGATACTTCTACAGAATGCTATTAATAGAAAAATGCACTTTATAAATCCTGCTGGGTTTCCAATTTCTAAGTAAAATCTAAGCTGTTTGACATAATAACTCCAGCACTTTTTAATTAAGATAGTTAATACTTCTCTGTCAAAGGGTTATTTTCTTATACGTGTTTCTTTTTTTGTATACGGTTAATTATCACTTTATTGAGGAAGTTTTGTATTTTTTCTCCTTGTCCTATTATTTTAGATTTTTATTGGACTGAAGAATATTTCTGTTATTCTAATGTATTTTTCCATTTCTGATTTAGCTCCTGTCAGTAAAATCAACTGTTTCAATTTTTAATATCTGTATAAAATGGAATTAATATTAAAGTAATGCCTTCTTTGCAGCAAAAGTTGGTATCCAATTACTGTCATTTTCTTCAACATGAATGTCAGATTTGTTGAGGCTGGTGTGATCTTGTTATTTTCTAGTAATAAGTGAATTATTTTTAAAGTGATGTGTAGATAATGAGTTTACTGATTATCAGTAATCAGTTTACTGTGATGACCTTATTCATCACTAGCAGCACTTATCTCACGAAGAGTCACCTTGACTTCCCTAAGACTTCAAATAATAAAGGTAAGTACGTCAAAATGCCTCACAATTTGGCAGTCATACTGTCTTTTCAAGGACATCCTGGAGCCAAACCAGCGACTGCTTTCATTACCTGCAAAGTGAGTGAGCATCTGTGTGGTACTTAGTGGCTGGCTGGGGTGAACCACAACAATCCTCAGCTAGGGATCAGACAGACTTGAGATATGTATGTCTGTAAGAATCTCTGAGAAAATGGTTCAGGCTGTGAATGTCAACATGTCACATAGGTCAGGAAGACTTGTTGTTATTATTAATAATAAATTGTTACCTGGGTACAGGTACTAATAAATTAATATCTGGGTACATCAAATACCCAGCCGTATCTGCAATAGTTATGGAGTTTACGTGATTTGCATAAATCACTCACTGCTTTCTCTGATTTGTCTTAAAATTTGTCTTCCACTATAATTTTTTCTTCTAGAAAATCAATGTTTCTGATATCCTTAGAAAAACTAGCTGATCAGATTTCTCATGTTTTTCTCCCTTTCCTATCAGAATAACACCATGACGCTTTGGAGTTCTCACAAAAATTCCTCAATATTACACTTTCTCCTTCTTATTTTCCTTAGATTTTCTTTCAAAATGGTGTATGTACATATAAAATAATGTCATAGCTTTGTACCTTTAACTCTAGCTCCTTACCTTAAACAAAACAAATAGAAGGCATATAATATGTTCTGAACTCATCTGTCCTTCTTTTCTAAATCTCTGCTTTGCTGTGATGTGACTTTTAGAATTGGATTCCTTCCACTCAACTCCCGTTATTTTCATCTCCTTAGAAGCAAGCAGTCAATGATTTTTTTTTCCTGACAAAATTCCTTAATTCGTCGTAAAGCTTTCCAGATTTATCCAAAATGTACGTGAAAAACCAGTGATCCTTCCTTGTTCTTCTAATTTTTAGCATTCTTGAAAGATCAAGTCCTCCCTCCACCTTTTCTACGCTACAGTGATTTTGATGTAGATGATTATTAGGTCTTACATCAGCTTCAGATATTTTTACAATTCAGTGTAGAGCAAAGAAAGATCTTAAATACATAAGTTTCATGGCATCATATAATACAAGACTGCTCGTCTCATGTTTATCTTACCAAAAGGAATTAGCTTTCTCTGAAAAAAAATAACCTCAAAATAAAATTAAAATATACTTCTAATGGTCTAAGTGCATATTCTCGTCAGGATTTAAATGTTTCAACTTGATCAGGACTAGAATTTTCATCTTTAGCCATGCCTTCAGTATGAGGACACAACTGTAAATAAAGTCTGCTGTGTCTTTATCAAGGAAACAAAACCTCAAGTAAAAAGCCATTTTGTCTAGTTCTCAGACTAATGGAAGAAGAGGCTTGTTTTTCTAGTAATTCCTTTTTTTCAAAGGTGCTTCACAATGGAAACTATGGTGAACAATTATGTAAATTAGTAAAAAAAAAAGGTGATTTAATTTGGATTCATATTCATGAAAAGATGAACAAATTCATAGATGCACAAAGACACAGACATATGCAAGATATCAGTTTCAAATTTCATTAGAATCAAAGGTTTCTCAGCTTTAATCTAGTGACATTGGCTATTTTTAGTACTGTATTTAACCCCATATACATTGGAGAAACAGCATGAAAAATGTAAAATTGCTTTTAAAAAATCATCTCACTTGTGAAATACATATGCTTCTTATGCAGTGTCCCCAAAGTGTCTACATTAATCCTATAATACAAAAATGTCTAATTAGAACAAATTTGATAAGCAGTTATCTGCATTAAACATATGTGTCACCATTCTTTGTACAAGTAAATCTATTATTTCTAAATGAAATCAGAGGCCTTAGATCAGAAAGGCTTACTGAAATAGAACTTTCTTCATTACTAAGCAAAATTGGGGATTTCTGTTTCAGAAGGGAGCCCTCACATCATTTCAAAGTAAATGACAGTAATAGACATAATTAGCACTATAAAGTGTTCAAGAGTCTTGAGGAAATTAGTATGTGTTGAATTTGAATGGACAAGATTACTTCTTAGGTATTGCAAGTGTGTATTAAGTATATTAGCGTTTTAAACAGGCTTACAGAGAAACAGCATAAGAAGCAACACTCTGGGAAATGAATCTGAATAGATTGCAGAACTCTTTATGTGCTTAGACTGCTTCACATTTGCTTTCGTCCCTGGATCTTTATGTAGTTGTGAAACATTATCAGTCATGGAAGGATCTGTAAGTCAAGGCTCAGTGACACTGTTGTTAAATGGATTTATTATATGGTACTCATTATGTGTGACAGAAACAGTTTAACAGTCAAAAAAGGGGGCTTTATTCACCACTTTTCATTCTTCTTTGTGACTGCCATATTTTGGATATCTGCATGTCGTAGTTATTTCCATGGACAATAAGGAATAATGCTATTTTATCAAAACTTGTGTTGGTTCCTGGTTAGAGATTCAATATTTGTCCAGCCAATTTGTGAGAATATTAACCAGCTTAAGTAGATAAATTATATGTTCCTCATAATTTTTTGAGTAACTATATTATCTTTTGAGTAATATTCATATAGGCTTTATAAAGCTAGATGATAAAGCTTGGAATTCAACCAAACCTTACCTGCAATTCTTTTTAATGAGACACATACAGGGCAAACTAAGGCAAAATAAAGGTGATAAGGAATTTTTTCCAGATGCTCATTTAGGTTTAACCAGTTACAATCTTCATGCTGTTCCCCCAGGTCTTGTGACTGGTCACTAGAAAGAAGAGATCAGCGCCTGCCCCTCCTCTTCCCTTTGTGAGGAATTGTAGATTGCTGTAAGTTCTCCCCTCAGTCTTCCCTTCTCCATGCTGAACAAACCAAATGAACTCAGCCATTCCCCATACAGCTTCCCTTCTAGACCTTTCACTTATCTTCATGACTCTTTTGGATGCTCTCCCATTGCTTTGAATCCTTCTTATATTGTGGTGCCCAAAACTGCCCCCAGCTCTTGAGGTGAGGCCGCTCCAGTGCAGAGCAGAGGGGACAGACCCCTCCCTTGCCTGGTTGTGATGCTGTGCCTGATGCACCTCAGGACATGCTCGGCCCTCCTGGCTGCCAGGGCATGTTGCTGATTTAACTTGCCATTGACCATGAAGCCCTACAATACTCTCTCTAGGCATTTAGCATCTTTTCTCACAGTTTTTTTCACAGTCTTGCTCAGACTGAAACAATACTTTTTTTAACACAAAAAAAAAATCATTCATTTTCCTCCTTCACATCTATGTTCAATGAAGTTACTATTTTCATTTCTGGATTCTGCTCTAGTTCTGTTCAGATAATCTGGAAAAAAAAAAAAAAAAAAAAAAAAAGATTATTGCTTTCCCATAGAAGGAAAAAAAAAAAATACCCAAAAATCAAAATAAATCACAAAACACCACCCCAAACAAAACCCCAAATATAGCAATGAAGCAAAACTCAGTGATTTCAGTGTGTGTTTTGGTAGAAAGAATTAAACCCCAAATATCTGATATTATGTTTCAGTGAGCATGTATGCAGGTCAGATTAGAAAAAAAAATCTTAACCTTACTATTCATTCTGTATGACATTTGTGCTTCTTAAAATTTGAAGAGCTTTTTTTCTGCAGTATTGAACAGTATGTTTGGAAAAACCCAAGAGTGTCATCCATGTAGAGGTCTAGGAACAGGTCTTGATATAATTTTTCAAGCAATATATTGGACTATATGAATGCACCAACTGTTGTGAATATTTACCTCCTCAGATATTTAATCCTGTACCTTGATTTCTCAGTTCTGCCTTATTGAAAATTTAGTTCCTACTTTGTTTCTATGCATTTTTGAACAAAATCTGTTGCAACATATGTTTGCTGCCACATATTTTCATGACTGTTTATGGTATGTTGAGCAGGAATACCTGGTGAGAAATAGCCACATGCTTTCATTTTCACACATATTTTGCACACATTACAAATATTTCCAGGATGGATTTGCATTATGTCACTTCAAGGGTCTTGGTATAATTGTGCTGTGTAGTTCATTTAGAGTGCCTCCTTATTTAGTTATTTTGTTCATTCATTTCAACAGTTATGCTGTTCATAGCAGAATATAGTAGCAGAATTTATGACAATTGCGATTAGCTGTCTTGATTTTAATTTAGTTTGTTAGAAAACAAAGTATTCACAAATTACACACAAGAAAATTATGTTTAGAGTTTAATCCCCTAAGTTTTTAGATATTGGTTTGTTCTTTTCATAGCTCTGAACACACTAAAACCCAATGCACTCACTCTTCTAAGAATTATGGGCTATTCCCATTCTACAGAATTCCCCTTCTTATTCCTTCTTTCATTTTAATAGCAGATTTTTTTGTCTGGATTTATTTATCAGTACTAACTTAATCACCATACCTTTTATATTCATAAGTCTCTTCAAAGCGTGGGACAGTGTCATCCTCTAGTTATGTGTGTTCTTGAACAGTACAGCAAGCATCTACAAAGTCCTCTGTCACATGGAACAGGAGATTTCCTCAACCCTTACTGCCTACTTTGTCTGTCAGCACTCCTGGGAAGCTGAGACCCTTGTGCTTGACCAGTCTGTCAGCATCTTGTCAGGGGGAACCTTCACTGCGCAGTCCTGCTGGTTCAGGGAGCACTTTTTTCTGACTTATTCAGGGGCACACCAACAGCATAAAGGAGACCCCTCAGCAGGTCTTCCCACTTTAGGACCTCTCAGTGGATCTTCCACTTTATTTGAGTGCATTTCCTGCTGACTGCTAGCACCCATGAAGGACTTACACCAACACACACTCTTTTTTAATATAAAATTGCGGCAGGTTAAGGTTCAAGGTTTGATAGTGATGATATCTGACTGCAAAAATGGATTCAAAACAGTACACAAAAAAGTTCCACTCCCTAATTAAGGTATTCAGTGTGCTCAGAGTATTATTCTTACCCAATAAATGTCTCCACAGAGAAGAAGACAGGTTCAGCCCATCAGCTGATCCCAGTAGCTATGATGCAGTCTTACTGCAATTTTCCCCACTCTCAACTTATTTTTATACTATTTCTTTATGTTAGGTGGAGCTTGAGTGAATCTAGTCATACGTGCTTTTGTTACTTACTGATGGATGTACAATTAACAAAATACAGAGCACATGCCCAGTGAGGCTTGGTTGCACCTTGGAGGCAGGTACTTTGGGATGCAGATGTGCACCAATATAACAATTAGGTTATGAAAAATAAGTTCCTCTGAGGTGAGCAATTTTGGCTCAGTCACTGGCTTGGCAACAAGGCATCTTCTCCTGTCTCCCCTGACTGACAGGTGTTACGTGGATTCTCAGTTGCAAAGTACCACCAAGTTCCCCTCCCACCAAGGATTTCACCAGGGCCTGGCTGCAGTGTCTCCGCTCGGCTTCACCCTCCATTCCATCCCCCTTAGCAGGCTCTGATGGTTGCAGATTGTGTGTGTGGAGAATCATTGTAAAATAGGTTTTGCATTCCACTAGCATTCCATCCAGGAAGCAGCAACCCCATAATTTCCGTACCATTATAACTTCTGTTAAGATGTAAATATAACTTTCAGGTTTCCTCTAATTTTATCCCCAGCCATCTTTCCTCAACCTCACCACACAGTATTATGACTGATGGAAAATTGGTTTACTCATTCAAAAGTTAAAACCACTTTCACGTATAACTTCAACTAAGTAGAAAGTGAAATATTATTATAAAGAACATCTTTAAGGAGGTTTTCTTATAAAAGAGCAAATGATCATCCTCAAGATGATTTATTTCTGACTATATGGCTATTTTGACTCCTTAATCTACAGTGTCCTCCAGTTTTGCTCACTGAAATTTTCAGCAGAGCTTCACTTCTGTGCCAGTTTACAAAAAAAAAAATAAAATAAAAAAAAAAAAAATCCAATTAAATTAGTTCCCAGTCTAATCACTGAGAAACTTTGATACTGACAGCATGGTAACAGTGTTCCAGTTTGGTTTTCTTTCTATTCACATCCGTTTCCTCTGCCAGAGTTGTAACTTTGCATGCCAAAATACTTACTGGAGGAGCCACACAGCTACAGTGCTTTCCCAGCCTCAACATAGGCTTGGTTTTTATTAATGAATACTACTTTTGTTTTTCTATTGTTATTCTAATGAATAAATTAGCCTTTTAATACACCAGCTGACATTTATTTACATTTCATACAAATTCTTATTACACATCATCTTTTGCAATTAAACTAAGGTCAAAGGCACAACTACTGAGTAGCTGCTTACATAACAGCAATACCCAAGTCCCAGCCCTCAGAGAATCCTCTGAGTATCTAGACTCTTGTTCCTAATTCAATCTTTAGCCAACAATTGAAACTGTAGGATTAGAAAATGAATTTCAGAGCAATTACATTTGAGAAACTGTTATAATAAAGACATCGGTGAATAGAAGTCTCAGAAGTGTCAGTGAGATTTGCTCTTTCCACAATTTGACTGAAATGCATTAAATAATAATCTCTGCATATTGAGAGATGAACAATTGGAACAATACTCTTCTAAAATAAAATTATGTTAGAAATAAGCAGTCTTTAGAAACTCAATGACTATGACAATTTTTGGTGACCTAACATAAATGTAATAAAGCTTTACTGTTAATCTAAAAATTATCTGTCTATTCAGTGCTGATTAAAGAAGACTAAGAAGTTTACATAACTTCAGTGTCTACTATTAAGACATCATTACTAGAAGAACCAACATTTATCAGCTGATACTAGATTATA
The DNA here is from genome assembly GCA_013400275.1 of Rhadina sibilatrix. Lineage (NCBI taxonomy): Eukaryota > Metazoa > Chordata > Aves > Passeriformes > Phylloscopidae > Rhadina > Rhadina sibilatrix. Next base: position 211,708 of record VWYO01006365.1, on the reverse strand, counting down.
GCAATAGCCATGAGCCAACAATCCTGTTGTGTGGTAACTTTATAAGGTGTAGCCACACAATACATGAAAACATTCTTATTTTAGACTAATGTAAGTGTGCAGCAGTTAATATGACAGAATAATTTGTGTACAAACATTTGTACCATTGGAAGATTATTTTTATATGTTTTCTGAGTCTCTGTGTGTTTGAATATAATACTCAAGAGCCAAATGAAAGATTCTGTGTCTGACTTAATTCTATTTTCATAGGACTGACTAGGAATAAACTTCTTCATTGACACTGTAAATAAATTACTTTTTGCTATTGCTCTAGGAATGATCATCCTTCAAAATTATGAAAGAGAAATAGAGATCTAATGCACAAAATGTATTTTTTCCTACACTGTAAGATTTTTGATTCCTCCAAATAGAGCAGCTTTCAAGATATTAATATTGCTGAAGTAACTGAAGAGGTACTTCAGAAGGCTTCCTGTCAGTCTTCTCTCACACCTCACTGCTCAATGTCCTTTAAATTGCCACTCAGTGACTGCCTCACCTCAAACCACCATAGGCCAAACATATCTCTGTATTTTCAATGAAAACTCTTCATCATTAACTTTACTTGGGACCTTGCTAATCCAGTGGTCCTGCATGTAAGAAGAATTCCCAATAATTCTGTTTCTTTCCATTTTAATTTATTAAGGACTCCAAAAAGCAAATGGTGTAATATGACTGTTCAATTTTAAACAGCTTTTTACTATTCAACAAGATAAATTAAATGTCCAGAATGCCTTATAGATAAGGTTTAACATGTATTCTATATTGTAAGAGGAAATACTCCGGTTTTTCAAGAAATCAATAATTTGAACTCCCATACCCTCTCTTGTAGATGCAAGTCCCAAGGTGCTACATGAAATACAACTACTTCACCTACATCTTTCCTGAGATCTAATCCAGCATGGCAGTTCAAGTACATAAAATATAGACAGAGAACGACAAAATCATTCAGGTTGCAAAAGACCTCTAAAATCATTGACTCCAACCTCTAGCCTAGCACTGCCATCCCCACCACAAAACCTTGTCTTCAATGTAAACCTCCCATGGCACAATGCAGTGTTTCCTCTCATTCTATTACCTGATAAGTGGGAGAAAAGACCAACCCTCACCTGTCCAAAACCTCCTTTCAAGCAGTTGAGGAGAGTGATAAAGTTCCTCCTGATCTTTCCTTTCTTGGACTAAACACCTCCAGCTCCCTCAGCTGCTCCTCGAAGCACTTTTGGTCCAGACCCTTCTCCAGCTCCATTGCTCTTCTCTGGACTCACACTAGCACCTCAGTGTCTTTCTTTTAGCTGGACACAGGATTTGAGTTGTGGCCTCACCAGTGCCAGGTACAGGGGGACGGTCACTGCCCTGGTTCTGCTGATCACACTGTTGTTGACACAGTCCAGGATGCCATTGGCCTTCTTGGCCACCTGGGCACACCCTGGCTCATGTTCAGCCAGCTGTCTACCAGCACCTCCAGGTTCCTTTCTGCTGTGCAGCTTTCCAACCACTCTACCCCAGGCTGTAGCACTGCCTGGGCTTGTTGTGACACAAGTGCAGGACCTGGCACTTTGTCATTTTCAACCCCATACAATTGTCCTGGCATCAGTCAAGCCTGTCCAGGTCCCTCTGCAGAGCCTTGCTACCCTGTAGCAGATCAACACTTCCACCCAAGCTGCTGTTATCCAAAACTCACTGAGGGTGCCCTCAATCCTCTTGTCCAGATAGTGAAGATATTTGACAGGACTGGCCCTAACACTCTGCCCTGGGGCACATCACTAGAGACTGGTTCCCATTTGGATGTAACTCTATCCACTTTCTGGGCCTGGCTATCCAGTCAATTTTTATCCCAGATACAAGTGCATCTTTCCAAGCCACAGGAAGCTACTTTCTCAGGAGAATGCTGTAGGATGTCTTTAGAGTAGACATGGAACAAACTTCAATGGGACATTTGTAATCCATCTTCCTGTCCCATGCCAGATCAACACAATTATATTTTTTCTAAGATGTTACATCGAGGCCGCTATTCTAATAAATCAAACCTGCAAATGAGAGAGACTCAACTGTGGATCATAACATGTGAAAGAAAATAGCATAAAGTAGCAAAAGTCAGTGTCATAACACTAGGAAAGTTGCCAGTTGTATCAAACTACCCAGAGATTCTAGTAGACAACTGATGTGTTATAGAGACAACGCTCATGATTTTGAAGCCTAAATGAGTCACAAGTTAAATGTACTTAAATGCAAAAGAAATGCCTTGTTTGCTTCTGTCTAATGTTGCTTTATACATGAAGCTTCCTGGCTGCAAACAAGCTTAATGAAAAGCTTTAAGTACAGCTTTATGCTTTAGTTCAGATACCTGGAAAGCTGCAGTGGATACAACTGATTCAGTCTGTGCACAACCTCCTTTGTAGCCATCCTGGCATCACTTGGTCAATGGGTTCATGTGATGAAACTAAGAAAATGATCCAAACCTTGTTAAAAGCCGTTGCATGTGTCTAACACTGAAGTGGAATAAAAATGTTTACACGTTTGAGAAACAACTATTTGTAGCTGTTGTACTACCTGACCATTAAGCACTGTGAATACTTAAGCAGTCATAGACATGTCTTGAAACACACAGGTTAACTCTACCAATAAAGTTTAAAATCTTTGCCTATCTGTTATGGGTTACTTCAGAATTAAATGTTTTAAGGATCTACATATTAAATTGTTTGTTACTGTTGTTTGAGGACTAGCATCTCTTATACTTTTAGTCATTGGTCTTCAAGCACACAGAACTAAATTCATCTCTGAGTTCAGCAACAGCAACTCTATTGGAATTACAGAAGAGAAATGAATTTGCTAGATGTATTTGGCACATAATCATTAATGTTCAGAGCTATATAGAGTACAAGTGCTTACTTTTTTACCGAGAACAGTTACTCCTCTCAAAACTTATGTAAATAGACCAATTTAATAGCAAATTGCACTTTTCTTTCATGAAACATATCAAAGCTTTATTTAGAAAAACTGTTGAAGTAAATCTAAATTGCCTAACCTGAAACTGTGATACAGCTGATAGCTTTCTTTGAATTTTGTTCAGCCTTTTATTTTCCCATTAATATATTCACTAAAGAGAAACCATTATATATTCAAGCTTATGATTTTATGAAAAGACTTTCTTACTGAAGACAGTATTTCTCCATTAAAATCAGTTATTACCTGTGTTCAGACTGATGTTATTGAATCTTCTCTTTGCTTTTAGGAAGGTTTCATCCTGTTAATTAAATCATTAATACTCAGTTATCTAAATTTCAGTTGACATATCTATATTTTAATGAAATGGCATCATCTTTTTTTTTCTTGACCTTATGCTAAAAAAGGAAAATGCCATATGTAATTCTTTTAATTGCTACTGATTATGTTAAACAGGGATTTTTCATTAAAAAAAGAAAACAAAGAAAAAACAAAAACAAAAACCAAAAAACAACAAACCAACAAAACAAACCCTAACGTGGCAGCTGACAAATTACAGGTAATTAATAAAGGTCAGTCTCTGAGTTTTAGTCTTTTTATGTTATATAATGTGACTTAAAATTCTAAAATTATTATATTTGCCATGAAAGACCAAACTAACACCTATAAATGTCCATCACCATATATAGCAAAAAAGTAAGATCAAAAGGTTGGGAATAGAAAAATATAGACATAGAGGTCATATTTTGATGCTAAAAGTATTTATGACCAGAATTTCTTCTGAATTTAAAGCTATGGATCATATACTCAGGTGTGACAATCAAGAGGCTTTCCTTTTAATAAAAACAAGAACCAACCACAATTAGCTTTAAAAGGAATCACCTTCTACTTTTATATTTTTCCCTCTAAATCCAGTAATAGCATAAAATGTAGATTTTTGTAGATCCTAATACTTTCTTACTAGCAGGTAAATGCTTATAAATGCATCCTGAAATCTTGAGTGAATTTCAAGTTCCTAGTTCCACTTCACTGAATACATGGTTGAACCATTAGAAAGAAAAGCAATCTGGTCACATACACAGACTTGCCAATATACAAGATACAGGATTTAAGACTATTAATTTAAATTCCAAAAGCCTATTTACTTCAATCAAATTCATATCCTAGGATTTTCATATGTATAAAGTAGCATTACTGTTATTGTTTCAGGAAACCATTATACATGCAAATAAAAGCACTTATCCACTATTCAGTTGTATTTGGTTGTTGAAATGTGCTGAAGTGATATGAATTTCAATTTCAGTTCACAGAATTAAAATCTAGTAGCACTTTCTGTCCTCCCTGTTTCATTAAGTTTGTCATACCGTTAGAAAGAATTTCACATATTATGGTAATTAGTCACAAAAATGTGAGAAAATGACAAAAAAAAAAAAAAGTCATCTAACTGAATACATATAATTTGTGTTTTGTATCAATTTATACAAATCATTTTATCATCAACAATTAAGAGACAGCCAACTTGATCCAGAGCCATCTTATTATTCAAGACAAACTGAAAAGAACACATTGACTTTTCAATGAACTTTAAAGAAATATCATTGGGTTATACACCAGTGTATAAATTGAAAATGGAGTAGCTTAAGTATTCATCTCTTCAAAATGGACCTAGATTTCAAAATATATTTAACTTTTGCCACTAAACTGTGAAAAATATAAGTGAACAATTTTCACTGAGATTTGTGCCTATTTTTTTATGTAGGTAGCAATAAGATCAATAGATATTTATGAACATTCTCACCTTTCAAATTTGCATATTCATGAATTTAAATATTACTCAATAGAGGAAAAGTTCTAATATTATTGCTGAAAGAATAAAAAGAAAGTTTTACATAAACATATTGAATAGACAAGGGAATATGCCATAATTAATCACACAGTTTTACTTTCCTATGGCAATGGTTGTCCCTGTATGCTACTTATCTTTTACGCTCTCCAATTAACAGCAACAGTATTCAGGATATGGTGTTTTGGTCAGAGGTTAAAAATGCAAAATAATTCATTGGATCTTTGATCTGTTTCTAAGCATTTGTTCTAAGTTTATTGTGCCCTTGAGGTTGAGCTGTAGTAGAGCACACCCAGCAAACATTCTTAAATCCGTTTCATCTTCCCGGGCTTATTTCATGAGTAAAAACCAGAACAGATGTTAGAAGGGTTTATTGTTTTCTTCCATGTTCCCCTAGACATTGTTTTCCCTTTGCTGACAAAACATTTAAAAATTGGAAAGTGTATTGTTTTGGAAAACAGGGATTGTCATTAACCTTTTAATTTCCCATGATGGAATGTGTAATGCATAACCACTACAACATTTACATGCCCTGATGTTTTGGTCCTATCTTTTCACACGTCTCCTTCTACAGTTTCTGTCATGTCAGACAAGACAGCCCCAGGTAGATGTCACTCATAAAGTTAATCTTCTGTTCAGACACACAGATTCTATTTCACGAAACCAGCTGTATCTGACAAAACTTCTCCATTTTCTCATCTGATTCATTACTTCTCTCTCCTGCTAGAATCATAGACTATCAACAGATATGCGAAGAAACAAAATAACTTGACCTTGTAGATCAAGTAAGATAATAATATTTAGTTTAAAAAAAAGCATGATTATTTGGTTTTTAGATCCGTTCTACGATTTTTATGATTTTTCTCTGTCCTTCCTTTCTCTCTTTCCATCTGTATTCTATCAAATTCAGTTCTGTAATGAGTGCCAGAAGATTTCTGAAGACACAAGGGGTTACATTGATCTCTAGATCTTAAACTTCATTCAAAATCAAATTACTTAAAAAATTTTCTTTATAATCCTTACAACCTTCAGCATGTTTATTGATAAATCTACTACATTTTTCATAGAAACAAAATGCTTACATCTAAATGAATATTGATATTGGGGTTTTTACACTCTTCATTTTCTTAGCTATTGTGACTGGGAAAAAAACCAATTAACAGAAGAAAGTTCTGCAGAAAAAAATACAGACTAACAGCTAATATTTTGTTTCTCCATATGAACATGTAATATTTTTATGATTTTTAGTAGCTATATATTCATACATGTGTTCCCCTCATCATCAGAGATAACTGTGCTCCCTCTTCAACTCTGCATTTGCTCTTAGTCTTTCCCATACTTTTTTTCCATTTACTATTCTTCAGTTAAGATATCCTTTGCCTACCAATAACTTTTCAGGGAACACACCTCTTCCGCTGAAATTGTCCCTCATACAAAAATACACAGGTAATATTTTTATGTGAAAAGATGGATAACATCTCAGATATATGCTATTCTATGCTGTTCTTTACCATATAAGATTATGTAATAAAATAACTATTATTATTCAAATTAAAATTATAACAAGCTTTGTTCTTAAGAGATAAAGTGCTTGTAACAGCTAAGCAGAAAGATATGAATAGTTTTTTTATGAAAAGTAATTTCAATGCAAAGATGGCCCTTATCAATGAGTTCCAGATTTTTCCAGACTTTTCCTGGCTCCTTTTTATGTACCTTTGTGCATTGGAAAGTGATAACACATGAATTGCTTCATCTTTAGGAAGCAATCAACACTGCATTCATGAAGGCAGAATATGCATAACCTAAGCATGCTTCTTCATTTCTTATAATCTCCACAGTAGTCCTCCCAAATTAACACAGAAACTGATGAAGATATAGCAAAGTATCTCTGTAAGACTTAATCCTTACTTTTCTAAGGTGACATGTGTTTAACGAGACTCCTTGTTTTGTGTGCATTAATTTCAAATGTAAGGTTCCAATCCAGTTTCAGAAAAGAAAGAATGTACCATAGCATCGTCATTGACAGTAATGTATGTATGTAACATATGTATGTATGTATGTATGTATGCATACCTAGTAAGGATTTAGCATGTATATGGTTCACTTACACTAGCAAATGTACAGACTTTTTGGATCTGATTTTCAGAAATCACATTAGTCACAACGTATTTCAACACGTTCATTAAGCAATTTTTTTTTTGTTATTCTAATTGATACTTGTAGCAAAAGAAACAACAAGCTTGTGGATCTTTTGTTCCTTGTTTTTTTGTTGTTGTTTGGTTTTTGGTTTTTTTTTGTACTTTTAGCATAGCAAAATTAACTGCAGCATCAGATTATACCTCTAATTATTTAACACACCATACTAATTTTCTAGGAGGCTTGATAGAACACTAAAATATATTTGGAAAGTCTTATGCCATATCATTAAAAATTCAGTAAAACTCCTAACAAATGCATTTCTTAAACCTCTCTTCCATATTATCAGCATATTCTTATGCCTCTCTTCTTTTTCCCATAGTGTAAGGAGATAGATGCTTAGTCTGTTGGAAGTTTTTTTCTAAACATATATGCCTGCATATGCATAAGTCAGTAGGCAGTTTTAAGAATAAAAATAACATTAAGACCCACTTGTACTGCAGTGATATTTAATAAAGAAAAAAAATGGTCTAAAATGGTCTATTGTGTTGTTAAAGACCATCTATATTGACTTGTATTTCATAACTGCTTTAGCACATCAGATTTTCTTTGCAAAATATTAAAACTCAAAGCCCTTCGTATCCCGCCAAAAACTACACATTAATCACTTCACTCATGTGTTACGAAATTCTCTTAAAATAACTCAACCTTTACTCTGAACAGAGGTTCTTTACTGGTAAATAATAGTTACATTTTTTGGCTTTTAACATTGCAAAATCCTTGTAACCTTCCAAACAATTTTTTCTTTTGTAGTCTGGCAGAGACTCATTCACTCCCCACATGCCCAATCCAATAGCCTAACTTGCTGCCATTCTGATCCAAATATCCTCACACTGTGAGGGTTAATCCCCTCCTCAGTAGTTCAGCCGCCCCTGCAGGCAGTAGCACCCTCTGTGGAGAGGTAAAAAGGCTCTGTCTGCTTGCCCACTTCCCTGGGACATTTGGCACACCGAGTTCACACGGATGATGTGATGCAGACAAACTCAGTGACAGGCTTCCCATTGCTTTCAGCTTTACTTTTCCTCCTTTCCTCGTACATAGAAATAACAGCTTTGAGGAACTCTGCTGAAGCACCAGATGACTGTGGGGAAGTGTTCCCACAGCCAGACAATGTATCTGTATGCAGACCTGATGCCTTGCACCCTACAGTGGCAAAAGTTTGTGAACAGGGTTGAGATTGTATACTGTGCACAAATTCATTCTTGTCTCCCCAGCTGCTGACATCACAGTATAACGTTTAACCTTTTGGAACTTTGGAAACATTCACATACATTTGCTCTAGTGGTTTTGCATAATACAGTAATGAACTCTTTTGCCAAGAAATCAGCAGAACGCAGTTTTACCAAACTAATTCTTTTTGGTTTGAAATCTGAGTATTTCAAAATATGATGTGGAGATTTGAGTATTTAAGGTTATTTATGATCACAGTGGCATCTTGCCATTTTTTCTCTGATAAAATAACTGACAGAGGTCAGCTTGAGTCAGTCAAAACACTGCTTTTCTGTCTTGTTTTTACTGGCACCAGTTGCTTGTCAAGACAAAAAAAAATGCATAATCTGTAACTCTTCCTACTCTTTACATTTCAACAGCAGTAGAACTTTTCCACTTAAGGTATTTTCTTACTGGACTTTAGTCTTGTTACTTGTCTGGATTCAAGATCTGCTTAGAATTGTGATGGAGATTTCATCGATATGGTATCTGATTCTAAATCGTGTGACTCCAAATAACATCACAGTCCTAGCTCGGTCATGCAAGAAATGCTTAAAAATGCAATTCTTTTGTAGGCAAAGTTAGAATTTCTTTAAGTATGTACTGTGAACACACATTCAATTACAAGATAACCTTCACATCAAAGAGTTTTAAAACCTTCAAGAAAGCTTAAATATAAACACTATGGTATGTTAGTGACTGCTGTAGAATTATTTGTTAAACATAAAATCCTAACAATTTTAGAAAATTAATGAGAAAACTCTTTGAGCCCCTATTACCCTCCAAAACATCTTTTTTCAAAAACTGATTCTCTAGTTATGCATGAAGTGAATACAGCTGTATTTTCAAAGACATTCCAAGAGTATGCTGTCAATAAAATTGCAAAAAACTTTTTAAGAATTCACACCTAAAATTCCCACATATCTCCTTGAAAAGGAGTCCTTTGAAGAACCCTCCCTGTTCTCAAGGTAGAAAGAAAAAGGACATGTTTACAGTTAGTGTTAAGTAGATGAGTGGAAACAGGACAGATGTGGGTATGAGCTTCCCTACCCCGTGGCTCTGGTCTCCTCCACCCCATCCAGCTGCTTAGGAAACCGCAGAGGCCAGGTGCATTCCCAGATCAGGTGTATAAGGGGGTTGCCCTATTCACTATGATCACCAGGAGATCAGTTCAGCATTGCTTCAGGAGCTGGCTTCTTAGCAGCTGGGGATATTAGCCTCACTCAGTTCTCCATAGGTGTCCAGTTTCCAACTGCTTCAGACTTTTAGCCGCAGCAGAATCTAATGGGTGGGTTTAGGGTATGGGAAGTTTATGTTCTGACAGTGCTTTCTGGGTTCTGACTTTAAATGTGCTTTCCTGGAAATAACTGGCCTAGAAATCTTGAGTACACAATAAAAAGTCTTACAAATATTTTATGAAGGTGAAAAGGGCAGAGTCTGCATGAATCAGGCTGAAGCTGAGGGTAGTGAGAATGCACAGTACTCATGCCTTTTCTTAGCCACATGCACTGTGCTGAGCAATAATAAAAATGCTCTATGTGCTTTTTAGCTTCTCCATGCCCCAGAAATTTGTGTCCAGCAACAATGGAAAGACTGAGTATTCAGGAGTTGCCAAACAACAAAAATCTAACATATTTGGAATTACTGCTAAGAGAATTAGTGAGAAACTCTGACTAGAATGAATTATTATGTTTCACTACTAACAAATATAGGCATCAAAAATGCAGCAAAACATTGCCTCCACTTCATTACACCTAGCTGCTTCACATCTTTCTCCAAGTCTGGCATCAGCATTTTGAATCTTAGTACAGTTCAATAGTATCTGCAGTAAAGATTTTTTTTTAACTTTCAACATTTCTGTAACACTTTTAACTCTTTTTTAACATTCTTGTTTATCTGCGTACTGGCTATGAATTATTGTAGGGAAAGATTAATTGTGTGACACTTCAGGCTGATGGTTACTGAACACACTGTTTTCCGAGGCTAAGCAGAGAAAAATAGTAAGTTCTATAGGAGTCACCTACCTTATAGAGGTAGGTGACTATAATAGGTAGGTGACTATAAGGTAGTCACCTACCTTGTAGTTCTGGGAAATCAGGAATTTGGCTCTGTGAACCAAATGTGGAGTAGGGCACACAGCAAATACAGAATAGCTGCTGCTTCTATCACAAGACATGCACCTATGACAGCATCTCCAGGAATGCTATCCTACCTATCTGTAGATACAGCTCTACAGAAGTGAAATTAATTTCTATAGGAAATCATTCATATCTCTGCTATTTATAAAACTGAGTGTGCCTCCAAGACTGGCTTTAAATGTATGCTTGATTCCTAGATTTAGTGCACTCAGCTAAACGTGGTTTTCTATAGAACTAGACGATATTTAGCTGCATCAGTTAGTGAATGGTGCTCAGAACACCAAGGTGGAGGGTTTGATCCCCATATGGCCCATTCACTTTACACCTGGACTTGATTATACCTACTCAGAGTATTATGTGACTAAGAAGAAAGGCTGGCACAGTTAACAGGCAAAATCCTATGACATGAAAACAATTAAACATAGGTTCTTCAGAGATTTCATATGTTCATGGGCTTTCACAGAGAGACATAAAAGGCTTTATTTTGTTAAACAGCTAATGCCTAAAAAATAATCTGAAAAAATAACCTATACCTCATTTTTGCAGAAATTAATGAATTTGTTACAAATTCTGTTTAAAAATAAATAGAAAACAAACCTGCAGATATGAATGTAAAATGAGTGAAGAAGATAGACAAACCAAAAAGTCCCAGAAAAACACTAGTGAGCACTGGAATACCTCCTAAAAAAAACAGGCTTATTGAGCCTGACATTAAATGTAGAAAGCAAACGAATGCAGTCAAAGATAAAGAAGTAGTTAGAGAAGCATGCATTGCTTAGCAATACACTGGTTTTGAAACTTTAACTGCACAGAGTGTAAGACTGGAAGACCAAATTATAGCAAAATGAACATACAAAACAGCCTGTATTTCTGGCTGTGAGGAGTATCTTGTAATTGTGAGAGCCACTTTTTGAAGAGCTATTTGAGTGGGAACACTCTAACATGGCTACTACTAGCTCCATAAATGAATTAAAACTGATTTTTACTGTTCCACCAAAAAAAAGGACATTATTGGTTGTAATTATTTTTTTTAAGATCTTTGGCTACTTTCTTTTTTTTTTTTTTTTTTTTTTTTTTTTTTTTTTTTTTTTTTTTTTTTACAATTACAATTACAAGATAGGTGATCTACCTCCTTTCAATTGCAACCCAAATTTTAGTCCCACAGACTGTTGAAAGATAATGGAAGAAATTGATGTCTCAACTGTATTTGGAATCATGCATTTTTTTTATAAATTCTTTTTCAATTAAGATAGGGAAAAATTACCTTAATTCCTTCATATCAATTCTAATGAAGAAACTGACACAGCTTCACAGCAACACTTAGATGTGGCATAAAGTTTTATTTTTCCCCTCTGTTCAAACGGATTATGTCCAGGATTATTAAGGGAACTTCAGACAATTGAAATGTAAAGTAATATTGTATCCTTTCCCTTTAATTCTAGACATGAGTAAATATAAAAGATTTAAGACACTCTTAGAGAAGAAAATCTCACGAATATGAATTTATACATAAATATTAAATCAAGACATTAATTTGTACATACTTTGGTATAGGCTGTAAAGCTCCAGTGCTGCAAAAAGCTCTATATACTTCTCACATTCAGCTACCATTTGGGAATATTTCCTAAAATGAAGACTTCTGAGATACAGCTTTTAGAAGGAACATAAATGTCAATACAAGAGTGCTCTGGGAGAACAGACTGACCTTGACATAGATCATTGCCTACTTAAACACAGATATTTTCTTTCCTTGCTGGCTGTTCAGATGAGGTTGCCAGACCTCATCTTGTAGTTGCAATCTTGCAGTGCCTTTGCAGAACAACTTAGTTCAGATTTATTTTGCTTGGAGAGAAAAATTAGCGTAAAGGATTTCTCCTGCCATTTTATGCTCTGCAAGAATTTACATAATAAGCCTCATAGTTAGACAGTACCAGTGGCATGAAATTTAGTCCTTCAAACTCAGAAACACACACAAGAGTAGAGTCACAGAATTCAAATATGCTTTCTTATCTTATGTCTATTTAGTTAATATCCCACTTATACTAGAAATTATGCAGCATAGTAATAGTGCTTGTAATACACACTCCAAATCTTTCTTTGTCCTGCTTTCCTGGCAAACATATTTCCTTGCATTTCTTTCAACACATTTTAAAAATTATGTAAGGTGTTTTATGTAGTCCAGTTGAGAAACTTCTAGAGAATACTGAAGAATAACAGACATTAAGAAAAACAATTTAAGATTACATACCATGCATATTCACCCCTTGAATTATGTTTCAATACCTATAATAACATCATGACATAGACAGTTTGCCCAATAAACTAATTAACAGAAAAAAATAAAAGCTTTCACAACTCAAAGTCAGAATTATGTGGTTATTTACACATAATTTTAAATTATCACCATTTTTCCATACTGGTAGTAAATAATTCACATTTTAGAAGCACAAGCATTATACAACTGTCCCACAGAAAATAAGTCAGAAGTAATATGCACATAAAAAGATCAAACCTGAGCTTTCAGATGTTTCACAGAATATTTTTCCTTGAAACTGAGCTGCTTTTAAAGTTCAGAGTTTCATGAAAGGCAATCTTTGGCTAAAATCAATGTACCAGCAAGATAAAAGGTTCAACAATATGACTGGAGTGATCAAAGCTTTTCAAAAATATAATCCACTCCTTTAAAACCACATCCCAGGCAAGAAGTCCTTGTTGACTTGTACCAAAGGTAGAAAGGCTGAAACTCTGTAAATCCACAAGAAATACAACACTTACATTTTACTACACTAGGTGCTTTAGAAGTGACAATGACTTGACAAAAAAGTAATTTATTTTATATACACTGTAAAAAACTCAGGCAATAATAAGTACAGCTAGTAGCAAAAATAACTTAAGGCAACAGATCTGTTGCTAAGTCCTGTGCATAAATTCCACAGCCTTCTGCTGTCATAGAAAAAATTTCAACTAAGTAGGTTGATATGCTCACTTGTGAGAAATAAACATTTGCCCCTTTCTTGAGTAGCAAAACCACAAAGTTGACATGTAACTGCAGGAAAAGTAGGATGGTGAAAAACATAATTTAAACTCATGTGCCATGAAGAGTAGAAAAGAAGGCAGAGGATGATTGGATAAGCACCGCAATTTTTATGTGAATTTTTAGTTTTACTATTATTTTTACTATTTTGTGTTTGCCTCACAGGTCAGTAGCAACTCAGACTTCATCATCTGATAAGTTTTTCTGGGATCCACATGAGATAATGTGGTAGCATCAATCCCTTTGTTTGTAGACAGGTATCTATATCTAAGAAAGCTCATCAGAATTAACATTAATTAATCTCTTTGTCACTAGGGTCAGTTATGAGAAGAAAAATTAAATGATACAATCTAAAAAAGGCACTGATTCCTATAACTAGTTTCCAAGCAAAAGGATCAAGGTATAGAAATGTTGGAAAACTTTGCTATTTCTAATTAAGACATCTAATGATTTAGAGAGATAAATTACTTTTAAATTCCGAGATCTATTTTTCAGAATCTAAATTGGAACAACGCCTTCTTCTCATGCTGCAGCTGGTTCCACTGGAGTTTTTCTCCAGTGTAGGGGGGTTGGAAACATCCCATCCTCAAAAAAGTGTGAGGAAGAGGAGGTGGATATCATCCTTAGACTGCAAAACAGAAGTTTTATCCCTACCAACTTGATTAGCTAATCTTTTGTGTACCTTGGACAGACCAAACAGCTAGTTCTAGAAGGACTTTGAAAACATCATTACAGAATGATGATTTGGTGTAAAGAACATCTTGACTCTGCTGAAAGCTCCCAAACAGTCAAGCAATGTCAGGAACAGCAGAAGCCAGTCCTCAGCATCAGGAGCATTCTGTACTGCAAGGTAAGGCCAAGTCTTAGGAAAGTCCATAGCTATAATTTGACCTCACTGATATATTAACTGCTTGTAGTGTCATTAATATACATATTTAAATACTGGCCATATTGCATGATGGCTAGAGAAATCATGTCACTTTCCCTCAGCATGTTATTTTAATATTAATCCCTGTTAAAGGCTCAGTGTTTAGATCAAAGTTCTGATTCAAGAGCACTGACATCAAACATTCCTAGATTTGCTTACTGCTTCTCCAGGGCCTGTTAGTACCAGACAAGAATGTGATAAATATGTGAATAGTTCCTCCAACCAGCTTACAAGCTCATATCTACCCTTCTCAAAGATTTTGAAAAGGAAAAAAACCCAAACCATTGATTTTAAAGTATACTATCATTGCTTGCTCAAGGAGAATGAATGACAGCTTTCTGAGAGCACTATCATTGTGCTTTTGTTGTTTTCCTTTTTATTTTTCCCTAGCAACCTGATGATACATAACCTTGGGACCAAACAAGTGGCCTTTGCTGTTCTAACCACAGACTATTTGTAAGAAATATCAAAATTGTACACTGAAACGTTTTCACAGAAGTTTCAGATTATATTTATGCAACCCTCAATGAAAAAGAAACACCCAACAGTGATTAAAGAATTTGAATTTATCAAGTTTAGAAAAGGACTTAATTAGAAACATTTGAAGATCTATTCATAGTGTTATCTGTACAAGACAGTCTTTCAAGTGGACTTCACCAACACAGCCTGTGCTCCTTTCAGTTTACTAAGACATAGTAATCCCTCACATTTATTAGTACTCGTTCATTTTCTGCTCTATATTTGCATCTTGCATACTTTAAATATATTAAGAAGGATTGAAAATGTACAGATTTAATGATGTGATCAGTGAAAGAATCAATTGATTTAGTATCTCTGAACTCTCCTATGAAGGTTTATACAGGATGTTACAGAACAAGTGGCTACATTATTTTACAAACTGATTGACAACCAGTGCACTGCTCAGTGATCACTTGGAGGACATTTTTTCCAGTATCTCCTATGTCCTCAAAGAACATTCCAGCTTTCTCCAACTTCTGCTAAAGCTTCAGTATATGGCAAAGAAATATTCAACAAGCCAAATGAAGTGAGCATTTCAGTTTATATCAGAGGTTACAACATGCTTTAAACTAGAAAGTCTGGCAGTCTGGATGCTAAGAGAAAGCAAGAGGACGCTCCCTGACTTTTGCAGTAAAGCAGCTATATGGACATTTTTGATTGAGAAAATGAACTCATGGGATAAGGCAATCAACAGAATAAAAGATCTAGCCATCATCACAGGCTTGCTTGAGTTTATTATCTCTAGAGCACAAAGTTGGAAAGAATATCAACTGTGTAATGGTATTCCCTAAATAAGGATTCACTTAGAACTTTCCTGTTTTATTAGGGAAGAATAATGTGGAAGAAACAAAGTTTCTTTTGCCACCACAGTTAATTTCTGCTTACCCAGATTCCAGTCAATGTACTGTGGTTTACTCCAGCTTTCAATGTGTAATAATAGCTGGGAAAAAAAAACAAAACAAACCTAACAGTCTAAGAAATAATGAAGGCAAGTTAACTACTAAAACATATCTCATAAAGACAAAGTATATTTGAGTTTACTTGATCAATAGTGAAGAAAAGCTCACAAAATGCAGATATGTTTCAAACTTAGGAAATTTATACATAATTGATAGGTTCAAGATTTAATTTTTTTATTAGTAACTAGAAATTGAAAACAGTAGGATGCACTGTTTTGAACCAGAGAGGCATATATCTGATTTTTAATATTTTTTTTTTTAATTTTAATGATTTTTAGACTTTGAAAGATCTTTTTAAAGCATATCCTCTAACAACAGACTTTTGTTACAACTTTTCTTTCTTTCTTTCTTTCTTTCTTTCTTTCTTTCTTTCTTTCTTTCTTTCTTTCTTTCTTTCTTTCTTTCTTTCTTTCTCCTTGGGATGAACTACTTTACTTTTTCTTTCTTCTTCCACAACACCTTTGAGGAGGCCTAATTTTTTTCAGCCTACTGGGATTTTCAATAATCCCCCTGTGATTATCAAAAAGCCCACAATCTTTCTTTGTGGAGGTTATATGTGGATTTATTCTCAAGAAGCACTTATCATATATTTCTCCCACCCCAAAAATAAAGGCTGCCAATCCTGTTTTGATCAGATAAGAGCTTATTGTATTTTATTGCATTTTTACCTGACGGTTTTGTTTCATCATATTTCAAAGAAAGCTTTTCTGTTGCTACAGACCATAATTAATAAATTTACTCCTATGCTGAAAAATGTAAAGGACTTCTATGATTTCAATTATACTGCATATTTTTCAGCTCTGAAAAATAAAAAGTATTCAATTTATGGTGTGTCCCTTTCAAAAAGACTCGATTATGATGGGCTATTTATTTCTAATCCCCATCCAAAAATGCAGACTTGAACACACTTTGGGTGGGATTTCTTTTTAATATAAATTATTAGCATTGGTTATGCTGAAGTATGAATCTTTGTGTCTATGAAGTTTTGTATGTTGAATAAATTAATCTCAAGACTTTCTATGTAATTTATTGTGCCTTTTCATCTCTGCCTCATACATATTTAGTGATCTTAAAACAAGTCCAATGTTAAGCATTTTCATCCTGGAGAATAAAGACTGGTTTAAATGTTGTTTTCCTTTCATCAAGCTACATCCTATTTTCCTTCTTATGGATTTTGCTATCAAAACTCCTCATCAAAACTTAAATTTTACACGACAAGGTGGAAAATGGAACGTTCAGTAAATACTTTAAATAAAGGATTATTTTTTAAAAAAATTGGAGTAATTCTGGAAAAAAAAAGTCAAAAACCCCATAATGTTCAACGAAGCCCAGTCCAATACATACCTTTTAAAATTTTTATGTAACCAACAGTGAGAAAAATAGCAATCTGGGGAAATTTCCAGGTAATATACAATTAATTAATTCAACATGTAATGCTTTTATACACAGAGATTATTTGGATCCATGATTCAGCATTTCTGATATTACAAATCTATATCAAACTCTTTTTTTTTCTGTTTTGTAAACACTTTTTAAGGGCAGCATGACAGTGAAACATTGTTAAGCATATGCAGAGTGATAAGAGTGCTCTCTCATCACATTACTTCAAGCTGCTATGGTTTATCACTTTGCCTCAGAAAGCTTGCAAAATACAGCAAATCAAATCTATTTTTAAATGCCTGTCTACCTCTAATTTGTTCCACAATTCAGGGTAAAATTCTTCTTGACATGTTGTATTGCAAGATTGCAGGCATGGTGCCAAAGACAAAAAATAACGTGTGGCCGACGACACTTTGTGGTAGACAGTCAGGACCTTCTAGGTGAAATTAAAAGAGAACAGCTATTATGTTATTGATCTGACCTGTTCAAATTCAAAATATAAACTACATAAAAGACTTCATTTTCTTAAATGATGGTATTATTGAGAAGCCAGTCTGTCTAGTGTGTGTCCATTAGACAAAAAGCTGAACCACAAATGTTAAATTTAGCTTGGAAAAAAAAAAAAAAGTAAGAATGATCCTGTCAGGGTAGATTTTTTTTTTTTTAATTTCCATGCAGGGAAATAGAAAACTTACCTTAGATTAAAGATTTATTTGCAGAAAAAAGCATCACCATATACTTTATTGTACAATAAAGTACAATATATTGTATAATTTATACAATTAACTTTATATTGTTAATTTCTACATTGAAATTAAATTAATATTTTATCCTCTTGGATAAGGCCCTGGCAGAAGTGCTGCTGAGAAATCAAATCTCATCAAGAGGTGAACAAGCCAGAATCTGATGACTGCACTGTAAGTAAGAGTTATTTAAGGATTTGGTAAAGAACCAGGTAAAAATATCTTGTTGCTTAGATTTTCTAACCCTGATGCAAACCACTTTTAAAATAGTTGTAATGCTTTGAAAGTCCTTAAGTAAAAAGAAAATGTACAAAGATGTGTAAGAATCAAGTGAAAAAGTAATAAGTGAAAAAAAAAAAAACCCAAAGAAAAATCAAGACTATTTCACATGGCTAGACAAAAATGTTTTAGGGGTAATGAACAAAAAAATCAACACCATATTCCAACCTTCAAAAGTTTTGCAGCACACTGTACTCCTCCTCCACCACATGCACACACACACAAATCTATGCCCTTAGGACCCAGAAAGGCAGTAGCAGCATGAGCATAACACCAGGATCCACCAAGTCTATAAGTAACTTCACTGGATTGCCATTACTGAGACTTTTCCATTCCACATCCTTATTTTTTTATAATAATTAAATGTGGATTAGTAATAATTGCTTGAGTAGATCAACTATACAGATAATAAATTCTAAGTTTTATGAATGTAAGTTGGTTTGTTTTTTCGTTTTTGCCCCCAACATGATTTTGAGCACAATGTGTTGTATCAGTATCTACAGAGTTCTTAGTAGTAGTAAAACCAGAAGGAGCTAAGTTGTTCTGTATGCAAAGCAAATTCAGTGAAATGATTAGTGTAGCTTTCATCTTATTCCAATACCTATGAATCAGAGATAGAAAAACATCCCAGTTGAAGGAGTAGTTTTGTTCCTCCAATTCCTCTGCAGATAAATGTGATTTTATGCAGCTGACCTCCAATGTTTCTGCAATGGGATTGTGATTGCTACAATGCACATGGCATTTTAACTAACTGTGAAAAGGAGCCAGCATAGCTGGCCAGACAGCTACACTGTCATTCTTCTAGGTCTTCATCACTGTACTAGGGAGAATTGAGTTACTAGAAATAAAATGGAACCCATCACTGTATTTTATGATTGGGAAAAGACATTAGTCTACATATGACTAATTGTGTCATCAATGAAAATGAACAATGATAAATAAAAAATACTTTAGAAACTTTTTTTTGGATTATGAATGTGATTTGAATAAAATATAATATGCATATAGTATTTTTTAACAGTGAAATGATAATCAAGAGGAATAATATATAGCTCCTAACTTCAAATATTTTTTTTTCTTTTCTTTTGTTTAAGATATACTTATAACCAAAACATTAACTAAGGAAGCTTACAGTTGCCTGAACCTATCACTTAATTTGCTGCACGGAAGTTCTACTTAACATTTCTGTGATAGGCAAGAAGAAAAATATCTTTTTCTACTAACATTTAAGACAGAATTTAATGCACAGAACTATCTAAGAATAGCTAAATGTTCTGTGGAAAATAGACAGTCATGGCAATCCACACCAAAGATACCAACCCACAAATTAGGAAATGACAACTCTATATAATATAAAGATTATAGATTTATATCTGCCAGATATAAATCTGGCAGACTTTTGGCAAAATGGTCTCTGAAGATGTCTCACATGAAGCATGACAAGAGCAGCTTGTCTTAGATGCCAACAGCTTATACCTGGTCTCAATAAAAAATTTGGTCTGTTGTTTTCACTCCTGTCTTAAATACTAGCATTTTTTGAAATAACCATGTTTCTTTTCTTTAAAAGGAAAGTAATTTAAAATGTTAAGATCTCCTCTGAGGACGTCATTCCCAGCAAAGAGGAATTCATAATGAATGTTCATTAATGTTCTTTATCAGTTCATTAAAGCTGCTTGTGCACTATGTTTATGAACATCTTTGATAAACATTTGGATTTGTTGTGCATGAACTGCTGATGAATAGTCATTAAACTGTCCCTAAGTTTATTTATTATGAGAGCTTATTAATTTCTCATGAATTATTATAAAATTCAAGCTGCTCTAGCAGTCATCTATAAACAAAGAATAATTATTCACAGTATGTATTACTTATTAGAAATAAATTAAAAATATAACCTTATACGTCAAAAGACTAATGCAAAGAAAATATACTTTGTTCTGGCAGTGACTTAATCAAATCTAAAGCAATTTCAGAGAAAACTATTGGAAATTATGTTGTCATTGGAGACATACTTTCACTTATGAATCATCTGACATCCAAATTGGATCCATATTGCTGCAGAGTAGCACTTACTTCTTGAGCATGAGTGTAAAGATGTCCAGATCTGTCCAGTATGTTGAACACTCATATATACTGCTAATATAAGGGAATACTTTCTGCTGGAAGTATAGGTAGCTAACACACACTCTTCACATACATATCTTAACTAAATGTCAAGTAACATAGAAACTTGTACTCAAAAAAAAGCAAACATATCACAACTACAGAAACATAAACACCTTTAATTTCCCTTTTCCTATGCATAGCTCTCATTCCCAGTCACATTTTTCATTATGAAATTCCATAGCCTTCAGTGTCAAGTGATTCTTTATTACTTTGAGTGTAGGACAAGTCAGAAATTTCTGAACTACATTTGTAAAATTCAGATTGCATTCTAGTAATAATTTAGGAGGCCATGCTATCTCTTATGCTATAATACATACATCAGTGCTTAGCATCTGGATAGCTTAGATATAGAAAAATTAAGGCAAGACAGGTCTACACTCTACTTAGCCATCTGTAGTCATATATCATATCCATTGCACTCACACACATTACAAATCTGTTCTTAATGGAATTTTTTGTTATTAAATGAACTATTAATATTTAAGATTTGTCCAAGTTTAGATTAACAAACCTTGAGGTTTTGATTTGGGGGTTCAAGTAGTTATTGAAATAGACAGATTTTTTCACAAGTATCAGAAACTTAAAACCTTCTGTTTCTGTTCAAGGAATGAAAAAAATAAAGGAAATTGTTCAAGTAAAAGAATGTCATAAATGCAAGTAAAAGGATGTCATGACTGTATCACAGTCACAGCAATTGCTGCAATGGGAAAAAAGTCAGGTAGGCTGACTGACAAAAGAGATTTCAAGCAGAAAGAACACAATCACCATAAAAAGCTCACACTACAAACAGTTAATGTAGTTTCATTTTAATAAGCTCAAGTTTGACAGAATCCCTTTTAAAAAAATTCAAACTGAGATGAGATCCTTTGGGCCTCATCATCAGTATATTAGTTTCACAGTATGGTATTTCCACAGACTTCAATCAAAACTTGTAATCTCCAGCAATATATTTGTATAAGTATACACTGTCTACACTAATAAATATTCAGCCATTTAGTAACGTCATTGTTTTCTATTTCTCAATTGACTACTCAGAAGTAATTTAAAACAAATTAGACAGAAAACATGAACTTATTTCTCCTTTATAAAAACGGTAGTTAGTACTCCCTTTCCTCCCTTTACGCACCTGATTTATTCACATAGAAAGAACAAACAGCATTACTGGCTTTTCCTCTGCTGAGGCCCATTGAGGGCCACACATCTCAAATCTGATACAAAAAACATCTTTTACTCACACAGCCATTTAAAATCACTTGTAAATAAGAACATCCATTCCATTTGCAGTAGATTTCCATTAATGTTGGTGAGAAGAAAATCTATATTGGGGAGAATTCAATCTAATTACTTCTCTTTCCTTTATCTTCTCTTTTGTAGCCTTTTAAAATTACCTTCTCTCTTCTTACTGGAGTCACAATTTTATACTTTATTTCTCCCACATAGTTATTTCACCCCTTTTCACTTCTTTTCCAAAACCTAAACCATAAAGAAACTCTATATTTTGTTTGCATTCACTTCTTCAAATGAAATAAGACTAAGCTTTAATAAAAATACTGCAATAATTAATATTCTAAGACCATGCTAGGAAATTTAGGTGGGCATATGAAAACGAGTAAGCTCATCAGCAATATTCTATCTGTAAAGAAAGAACTTCTGACTTCCCAGTTTTTGTTCAGTTGCAAGAGCTATGAGCAGGGAGAGAAAGGCAAGGACCTGCCAAGCAACAGAGCAGTTGGCAGGGAGCCCCCTTTAACACCCAACTTCAGTGCCAGGGACATCAGATTCCAGTACTCCTTTTTCACATTGTATCTGTCGATACAGATTTAAAAAGCTGAAACTGCAGATCCCAAAATCTCCTTTACTAATCTAAAATTTTTATACATTGGCATCTATTGCACAATATAAAAATAAAAAACAGGTATTTCAGTTTTTGAAGCAAAAGGTGTGTTAATGAAATTAAAATCACACATCGAAAGGCACTACGAGCAAAAACAACTTATTTTAATGATTAAGCATTTTTGTTATTAATTATCCAAAAGTAATCAAAAGTGATAACTGTTTTTTCATACATAAGGAAGTAATTTGAGGAATAAGGATGATTGAGGAAGGCTACCTCATAGATTCTTTTTCTGGAATAAGCTAATTTAATAAGTATCATTTGGAAGAGCAAATCATTAAAATGTTCACATGAGGAAGTGGTAGCTGTAAATTGAAGTACAAAAAAGATGTAAGCAATCAGAAAATATACATGGAAATAATCTTTTTTAACAACTGACAAGCTGATAGAAACATCACAGGCCTTTCACACATCAGCTCTTTTTTTCCTGCATTATAAAGTAAACTTTTCCTTGTTTTCTGCTTACATGGTTAAAGACAGAATGGTAGATTTTGCACATTTATCTAACATATGCAAAAAGCTTCTTTTATGTGCTGAGGGGTTTTTCCAGACTAGACTTACTGGGGCGAGAGGGTTTTGTTTGACAGAGAATGGAAATTAGAAGAGTTACAACACCTTCCACACTAGGTTTTGTTAAGCATTAGAAACTGAACATTCCTCAAATTCTGGTGAAATATCATGCTCCATCTTATACTCCACCTGATGGACATTGTGCCCTACACATATTCTGAATCATACAATACTACTCTAAGTTTTAGAAGGAAAGACTGCTAGGAGAGGTAGATTCCACAGCTGAGAGGATTCCAGAAGTAATGAAGTTTAGAGAGTTCAGAGATGGGCATGTTGGCGAAAAGCACTGAGTATAATAACCTTGACCATTAAAAGATACCTACTTGAGACTACAGTTGAGGAGAGCAGTGCTGTGTCTCTTTACTCCCTGACACCATTTAGAAATATCCAGAGCTCCACACCTACTCACCCTTCTTGCCCTCTGCTCTGGAGTCCATAAAACACGGTAGCATATACAGGACTTTGCACAGACAAAGAACCATTCTTGATCTCAGAATAAAATTATCTCTACTCTTAATAACATATTTAGGTAATTTCCAGTTTGAAATTGGCTTTTCAGTCTCTCAGTGCTCACCTTCAAATTTCTGAAGCCTTCTGCTGAGAAGTGAATGACAGTTTTGGTCTTATCCCAGCAACTGACAGCAGGGAAATATCTAGAAAATTATCTAGGTGGTAGAAATGATAATTGTTTTGTTCTGTTTTGTTTTTCCTTTCTGAGCTAAATATTATCTGAGTGACCAAAGACAGATAACATCATCTACACCACTAAGAACATGAATTCAGACACTGCTGTAACTTACTTTAAAAAACTGTTGAATCACCTCAGACAACAGGTTATCCAGCTGACACAAGAATACACCACAGTTGAAGGCTAACCTCCATCTCAAATATAAGTAGATTCATGCAGAGTAAGTGAAGTCTTCCTTTTGCCCCTCATCCTCAGTGTTGCTTTTATTTATGAAAAAATACAACTCTGAATTCAGATCACCTTAGTTCTTGAGGACTGAATTGATTTGTATAAAACCTATCAAATCAATAGGCTTATGAGGTGGTAGTTTAAAATTTATATCTTTTAAAAGTCCCAGTAGGACTTTTTTTACTGTTTTTTTATAATAAAACACTGAGTGCTCCTCAAACTCTGTACCGTCCAACTGAGAATTTGTCAACTGTCATTATTCAATCACCTCAGTTATTTTTAACTGCCTACTTTTCCATTATATTAAAATTCTCTTCAGTCTGAACATTCTGATGCTTATCATAATAGCAAAAATATTACTTACACATCTGTAAATTTATGTAAGATTGTTCAAGTCACTCCTTATTCACCTACACATTATTTAAACAAGCTCAGAGCAGATTTCTGGTAGAAGTCTCTTCACTTTGGGAGCAAATCCTTTTGCTGATGCCAAAGACTTATGCAGATCTAGAAGCATTGGCCAGAAAAGAAAGACCATTACAGAACTAATCCCTTCAGAAATCTTGGAG
>VWYO01006365.1:170067-187364 GCA_013400275.1 Rhadina sibilatrix | reverse complement strand
TTTGGTGTTTTTTTTTTTTTTTTGTGGTGGGTTGGTGGGGTTGGGTTTGGTTGGGTTGAGTTTTTTATGTTGGTGGTGGGGGTTGGTTGGGGTTTTTTTGTTTGTATTTGGTTTTTGGTTTTTGGGAGTTGGGTTTGGGTACTCTTAGGTATTAGCCAAATTGCTTTCTACTTTCTATTCTATAAAAACATGTGAGCTACAAATATCAGATCTGTGTCCCACCCTCAAAAAAAGTGTTGCCTTAGGACAAGGAAAAATGAGTAAGAACCACTTTTGTCTTNACTTGAGACTACAGTTGAGGAGAGCAGTGCTGTGTCTCTTTACTCCCTGACACCATTTAGAAATATCCAGAGCTCCACACCTACTCACCCTTCTTGCCCTCTGCTCTGGAGTCCATAAAACATGGTAGCATATACAGGACTTTGCACAGACAAAGAACCATTCTTGATCTCAGAATAAAATTATCTCTACTCTTAATAACATATTTAGGTAATTTCCAGTTTGAAATTGGCTTTTCAGTCTCTCAGTGCTCACCTTCAAATTTCTGAAGCCTTCTGCTGAGAAGTGAATGACAGTTTTGGTCTTATCCCAGCAACTGACAGCAGGGAAATATCTAGAAAATTATCTAGGTGGTAGAAATGATAATTGTTTTGTTCTGTTTTGTTTTTCCTTTCTGAGCTAAATATTATCTGAGTGACCAAAGACAGATAACATCATCTACACCACTAAGAACATGAATTCAGACACTGCTGTAACTTACTTTAAAAAACTGTTGAATCACCTCAGACAACAGGTTATCCAGCTGACACAAGAATACACCACAGTTGAAGGCTAACCTCCATCTCAAATATAAGTAGATTCATGCAGAGTAAGTGAAGTCTTCCTTTTGCCCCTCATCCTCAGTGTTGCTTTTATTTATGAAAAAATACAACTCTGAATTCAGATCACCTTAGTTCTTGAGGACTGAATTGATTTGTATAAAACCTATCAAATCAATAGGCTTATGAGGTGGTAGTTTAAAATTTATATCTTTTAAAAGTCCCAGTAGGACTTTTTTTACTGTTTTTTTATAATAAAACACTGAGTGCTCCTCAAACTCTGCACCGTCCAACTGAGAATTTGTCAACTGTCATTATTCAATCACCTCAGTTATTTTTAACTGCCTACTTTTCCATTATATTAAAATTCTCTTCAGTCTGAACATTCTGATGCTTATCATAATAGCAAAAATATTACTTACACATCTGTAAATTTATGTAAGATTGTTCAAGTCACTCCTTATTCACCTACACATTATTTAAACAAGCTCAGAGCAGATTTCTGGTAGAAGTCTCTTCACTTTGGGAGCAAATCCTTTTGCTGATGCCAAAGACTTATGCAGATCTAGAAGCATTGGCCAGAAAAGAAAGACCATTACAGAACTAATCCCTTCAGAAATCTTGGAGTTTCAGAAATGCCTTTGGAAGTTAGGAACACAAATTCCTTTAAAAATAAAATGAATGAACTTCTAAAGCCTAGAGTTTTACTAAATCTTCCTTTAAAAGCAAATAATAGACATTGAGGCTTTTAGAAAATGTTGCTCTTTAAGCCTCTAAACTCATCTGTCTCTAATGACTGTAGTACCTGGGCACACATTAGTGCACTCTCTACACTGAAAATGTTAAGTTAAAAAAGACATTTCTTTTTTAGACTATGACTCATAAAGACAGAGAGACAAAGTAATTAGCACAAGGTCATCTTGTACCTGAACTCAGAACCAAAACTGTATCATTCAAGTTCCTAGCTATCATCTCAGCCAGTAACCTATCCTACATTGTAAAATAAATGTAAACTCCTATTTCCATCCTAACAGAGGCTATGTATTAAAAGAGGATGAGGAGCAATTCCTCATCCAATGGATTCCTAACAATTCATACACCCTTTGCATTAGGGACTGTTGTGGTATTGGGCGGGGGAGGNAAAATGAGTAAGAACCACTTTTGTCTTAGGTACTGAAATCCTCAGGTTAATACAAGCTTCTCCCTTTCATCCCCTACATTTAAATAAAAAGCCTCTTGTTTTAAGGACCAAGAAGGAAAAATGACACCATAATTTCTGTTTTGATGTTCTTTACTGAGGTGCCAGATGTGATAGTGATCAGACCATACTATTACGAAATCCTGCACCAGAAGCATTTTCTGCTTTCTGTCCCACCCTCAGCATCCTGTTCTGTACACAAACCTATGTGCTCCCATTATGTACAGCTCATTACACACACCTTGAGAGAACTTCAGTTCTTTACCCGCTTGTATTTGAGTTATGGTTGCTTGCTTTATTTCTCCCAAATATTTCTGATTTGTTTGATCAAAATCAGGCTGTGGCCAGTTAAGCTGAGTGTTGGAAGAATTACGTAATTTTACAGAAGGTGCCACCTTTACAGAGATCACCACAGAGCCTTTAAAGGATCTCTAAACCTGGAAGAGAAACACTCTTGGGTTACAGCCTTCAAATCTCTACAGTCAGATATCTTTGAGAAATAATGACACATCTCACACTGATCCTTCACACTGCTGTGGTGCTACAGAATGGATCAAAGAATACCACTCATTATATTTTTTTCTTACTCCAATTTGATGTAAGCACAGATGTTTGCCTGTGGAGTTGAAATTACAAACCTGAAAATGCCACATGGGAGAAGCATTCTTCCATCCCAGCAGAGAGGAATACACATTTCTTTTCTTCAACTGAATCTACACTGAAATACAGGACTTTTCTCGGTCTGTGTCAAATTTTAAATCAGTTTTAGAGAACAGTGCATTTAAGATTCTAGTACCAGTTCCTAGACCTACTGAGAGTAATGTTAAGTATATTTGAGAGGCCAAATATAATTTCTAAGCCAGTACTTTCCATGTCTGTCGCTTCCTCTCATGTGCACTCTTGGATGTATCACTTTCAGGCTTTTCAGGTTCAGTATTTATTTCCAAATACTATCAAGTTCCTATGAAAGCTGTCTAACACGTCCTTAGTCTTTTTGNGCTTGTTTGGTTGGCTGGTTTTGTTTTTCTACTACATTTGTGTTGTTAATATTCCTTGTAAAGAACTGTTATTTCCATTCCCAAATCTTTGCCTGAAAGCCCTTAATTGCAAAATTATAATTTGGCAGGGGGTGAGGGGTTTACATTCCTCATTCTAAGGGAAACTCCAGCTTTCCCTGGCTGATACCTGTCTTTCCAAACCAAGACAAGTTTCCAGCTTCTACTTGTGCAAGACAATGACACAGACATTTAGTGAACAAAAGAATGAATTTTGTTCATATGCTAAGACTACAAATATGGCAAAAATTAATATCTAAGCATTTATTTCTTTACCACACAGGATTTAGAGGATTTAGTTGTATCTTAAATTTATAAGCAAGAAAGGTCATAATGTTTTGTGCAGAGCACTTAACAGAAACTGCGATTTGATCATAGAATCACAGAATGTTAAGGGGTTGGAATGGACCTTTAAAGATCATCCAATCGCAACCCCCCTGCCACAGGTATGGAGGAACACCTTCCTTTCAACCAGGTTGCTGAAGCCCTTACCCAACATGGCTTTTAACAATGCCAAGGCTGGAGCATCCCCCTCTCTGGTGTCACCAAAAGCCAAGAAATAAATTCTCCAACCAGTTTGTTAGGTTAGAAAGCTGACATTCAGTACTGAGGTACATGGTGGTCGCAGATCCCCCTACCAGAATCACCCTTTACCCACTTTGATGTGATTTCACAATTACTATGTTGGGGTTTTTTGTTTCTTCTTTATCTTGAGATAAATGCCAAATGTCCTTGTTGCCTATAAATTCTGCATTCTTTGTGTCCATTATCCATGGGCATTCTTCTTCCCAAGCTATGTTAACTTCCTCCCCCAAGTCTGAGATCTCTGAAGCATGTCAAGCCTTAAACTTTAATTTGTTTTTCTGACATATGGGCATCACTTAGATCTTGCTTGCTAGCTACTATCTGTTTCACAGATTAAATCTCCCTTCTTGCTGATTAGGTCCCAACATTTTCCTCCACTGCTGCATAAACTCCTTTTGAAAGAAATATAACCTGTTCAGTAACGCTGGGCAACTTGTTAGTATCTAACTACCCTCACAGTAAAAAATTTCTTCCTAGTATCTAGCCCAAATTTCCCTTCTTTCAATTTTGTATCCGTTACTCCTTGTCTTATTACGTTATTTTCTGACAAATAGTCCCTTTCTAACTTCCCTGTAGATCTGAAACAAAGACAAATAATCCTTTGTTTTCCACAGGAATTTTAGGGAAAAATAAGCTTCTTTTCTATTTTTTTTCTTCAGTTGATAAAATAGAATTAATAATATTATTTTTAACTTTTCATCAAAGTGCACTTGTAGATTCGAGTTTCCTTACTTGCTGACTGGTGACAGCCATCATGTCTGAGCCTTAAGCTTTTCTCTTTTATTCTGCAAGGATTTTTCCACTTTTTAGCATAATTCATGGTATGATCAGGCCTCCAGTTCCCATCTGGCAGGTAAAAGAAACCCTCTTGTAGGCACTTAAGCTGACCTACTTCACTGTGTGTAAGTAATGGGGATCTCATGGGTTCCTGATACTTTCACAGCTCATCATTATCATCCATTCAGAAAATCCCGCACTGGATTGTCATTCCCTACAGCTCTGAGCTGGTCCTGTAAAAATGCAGGTGAGTGCACTCTGGGAAAAAAACTGAAATGGCAAAATATTAAAGGCTTAGTATAGACAAATCATTATCACTGCAACAAGTCAAAAGGGACATTTCTATTATTTCCTTGCTGCCTTAGAGATAAAAGCTTTCATCCGGGCTCTGAGTGGTCCCAGATGGAAATCTTATGCTGGAACAGTTGCCTGGATGCATCTACCTAGACCATATTCCCAGACCCAGCTCTTTTGGCAAGTATGCAGGAACTGTAACAAGGTAAGCATGCCCTTGATCTTCTCTTTATGCTCTCTCTCTCTGCCTTCAGCTGTGGATACATATCAGCCCCACTGCCTACTGGAAGCAGAGTTCTCCTAACCACTGGCACAGCTTCTCCATGATGATGCTTTCCTCTTACATATTTATTTCTTCACTCTGCTATTTTGTGTTCATGTTTCTAGAGAACTATTAGGTGTTTCTAGGTGACAAGCAAGATTTATCCATTGAAAATTACCTGAATAACCATAACTGAGCTAAAACGGTGAACAGGTACAGATTTTCCCTGGCTGAAACAAAATATGAATGCAAGGTCTGAAAAAACTGCTGACACTGAGTATCTTGACATTTTTCCATGCCTATACAGAAGGGCTAATTACTCCATTAAAATGAGTCCTATTTTTCTCAAAAATTAATGACAGTGTCATGCCAATCCAAAAGTTCCCTTGTTTATGTCACTCTCCTCCCACATTTCAGAGCTAACCTTGACTCTGGTCTTCATCATTATATTAAAATATAATTAACTAACTTTTCAGCAACAGCATTCTACTTTTAGCAGTTCATGTAGTGGGTAGGATTTTCTTTCTCACTCTAAGTTATACAGAAATTGCTGACTTGTAATATTAATTTAATACATGATGAAGATCAATCAAATCTACTCTTGCACCTCTGAGTCAGCAGCAGCAGGAAAGTATTGATAGACTAGCAAGGGCAAAAAAACCATAGGCACATCAAGAAGTGTCACCTGAATGAGTCAAAAAAAGAGAAAGAATTAAAAACAATTATAAAATTTACTGCTACCTGCTAGAGGGAAAAAATCACCACCAGGCTCTGAAGCAACAGTGTTAATTGAAAGTTACTTTATCTAGAATCTTTCTTGGATGTAATCCAAACACAAAGGAGTTGATAATCCTTAAGAAGGGCCATTTACAAGATGACAAAGTGTTCTGCAGCTGCTGTTTGTGTTCTCCACAGATCAGCTAGCCCAAGGAACAGAGTTCAGGGCTCAGTCCTGCTACAGAGAGTAGCAGTTATCAGCTGATGGTGTGGAGTGCACTGAGGGACCAGGACACTTACAGCGTCTGCAGCTTATCTCCATCAGAATGCAGAAAACCTTCTTGCCAATGAATATATATACAGTTTAAAAGTTAGGGATTAATGTGATGGGAGCAACACGTGAAGTTACCTCTGAATTTTCAGGGTAAGCCTCACAAAATTCCAGCATGACAAGCACTTTTACTATGGATGGCCCGTCCCTACACAACATTAAGTGCCACCACTACGAACATGAGTCTGCATCTTTGCCCTGTCTGTGAGCACACCGGCTGCTGGCTGCAGCCCAGACCAACTCGGTGGGGGAAGTCATGTCCTTCCCTCTTCTCTTCTCCTCTTGCTATCCTCACTTACTTCCAACCTTTTCCAGCTGGCACTACCTCCCTTCCTCCCAAGGCTGCATCTCCAACCCTGCCCACCCATCCTGTGAAACACTCAATTTTATGCTTTCTCTAGCACCTCATTATCCATCGAGCTATTTTCTCTTATGTATAGAAGAAGAGAAATAATGCAGCTACAAATTAAAATAAACAGTCCCATAGTCACAACATCACACAGCATCTCACATTCTGAAACAGCAAGAGCTGTTTGGGCAAAGCCAAATCTCTCTGACTCATGTTTAACATCAAATTTACTTATTTCAAGACAACTGATGGTATGTCTGATTTAGCAGAGTGATACAAAATACGCAACTAGAAATGTAAGTTACACTTAGCAAAACATACAGAGATCTAAAAAACCAGCTGTCACACTATCGACCAGAAAGAAATATGTGGACTGAAACAAGCTCAAGCTTGTTGCTCTCTTCTAGATAGACATTTGTGGAAAATCATGCTATGAAAAGCCAGCATCCATAAAGGAGACAGAGGAGTCTGCAGCTTTATTCAAATAAAGGGACAGAGTTCACTGGGACATATGCCTGCAGAACTTTCTCTCTCGATATTTTGGAGGACACAGCCTCCTTTTGTCCCAAACTCCTGGCTGCACGCTGCCCTCTTCCTTTCCCCACCAGCTGTAGTACTAGGAAGGCACAGGCCTCCTGAACAGCCTTCCACATATTCCCCCCTTGAGCCCGTCATTTTACCCCAAAGCTCAGAAATTCAGACTTGTGCAGACACAATTCAGGAGCCAAGCTGTCTGGGCTCCCATATCAAACCTGCTGCCCAGAGTTAGTGAGGACATTAATACCCATTTCAAAGACATGAACATCCATACCTTCGCCCATCAAATACTTTCTAAAGACATTAGCACACATCCTCCCTATCATATTGGAACAGGTTTCTCAGCTGCGGATGGCACATCCCTGAAAGTGTTCAAGGCCATATGGGGCTTTGAGTAACCTGATCTAGTAGAAGGCGTCCCTGGGCATGGGAGGGGGATTGGAACTTGAAAATGTTTAATAGTTCAACCTAAACCATTCTATAATTCTAAATATTATTTGCTAGTTAGGTCTTTATATTCCATATTAAGTGGAGCCACATATTCCCCCTCTCCCTCACTGACCTAA
This sequence comes from Rhadina sibilatrix, assembly GCA_013400275.1. Taxonomy (NCBI): domain Eukaryota; kingdom Metazoa; phylum Chordata; class Aves; order Passeriformes; family Phylloscopidae; genus Rhadina; species Rhadina sibilatrix. The sequence continues at coordinate 179,875 of VWYO01006365.1, read as the reverse complement.
CTCCTCAAAATATTCATAGTCCCTAGTGAACTCCAGGACATTTGCACTTCCTGGTAGTCCATCCGCTGATGGATTGGCTATTTAGAGAAAACAAAAGCTACCTTCAGGTGTCCTTTGTGCTGAGATGCAGTCAGCCTCCTAGCAGCAGCTGTGGGCAATCACAGCCCGAATTGCATGCAGAGCTCACAGCTCATTGCATCTGGGCATTCTTCTATTGTAGGGCTTGGTTGGGGAGCAACAGTCTTGGATCCTTTTCTTGCTTGAAGAAGTAGAACAAGCTCTCTAGAGGAATTGAAATATTTATTCTGATTTTACTGTAGTTGTATTACTTCTAAATTAGCAGAAACAATTGCTTCCTGTTAATGGGGAGAGACATGGGTGTCAAATATGCATATGGAATTTCACTGGGCTTGTTTGACATGTTTTTAGAGGAATAGCAGTGTAATTAATTTATCATGGCAAATTATAAAGTAAGATTTTCTATTGAGCTATAGAAACAGTGAAATTGTAATTGGAACAAAAAATTACACATGGCAAAGAAAGAAACTCAGTGCAGATTAATTAGGGTTGAGACCTAAATTTGTGACCTGCGAAGGTAGTAGTGGGCTTTTATTTGTCAAAAAGCTTTATAAAGTATCTGACTATTCCTTGAGATTCTGAACATATTTTAGATATCAGTTTTCTGTATGCAATGGGAGCAAGTGTTATTATATTCCGTAAACATTCATACAATCTATTCACTATAGAATGTTGCATGTGTTTGTATTTTCTTTCAGTTCATAAGGACTGTTCCTGCTCTGTCTGATGTTTCTATTTCTCCTGCCTTACCCAATGGAGTTGGAATCACAATTACATCCTTTCTATAAGTGACCATTGAATTCTTAATCAACAGTATTCAGAAATTTTTGAAGGTTTGAGAGTCTATAGGAATATTGACTTAATAAATACATTCATGAGGGGTGTTTGTGACAAACTTTCATATATAAAACATCTTTCTCTGAAAGTCTGTGCTTCCAATTGCACCCCCATGGACACATTAGGAAGCAAAATGTAACTATGTAACTAAAATGCAGAAAATGTAAAAATTGCATATGGATACAGCTTTCATATTGTGTTGTTTTTATTTTGTGGGTTTGTTTGTTTGTTCGTTGTTTAAGTGAGGCTGTTTTTTCTTTTTTGAGGGCAAGAGATTCATCATTTATTTTTATTTCTGTTAAGCAGAGAGCTCTGCTAGTTTGGAGAGAAAACAGATGCAAGCTTCTTTTCTGTTTTTCAGAAAGAATAGATCCCTTGCTATTAGTCATTTCCAAGCTAAAGACTAATTAGACTTAAAATGATATTTCCAGGAAGATGAACATAAAATGTAGGGCCCTGATCCAGGGAAACACAAAAAATTTGGTATGACAGTGAAACCACTGTCAATAAAAGGTGATTTCCTAATTTTTTCACCCCTCTGAGCTCAGCTTCATCTTCCATATAATGAGGCCCATGCTCAGCAACTAGAATAAAAATTCAAATATAATCTGTCAAATATTGGCAGTTTCAAGGCAGGTTACATTCTTTGACTTGCAAGCATGTGGACTTTTTGTTTCTTCACAAAATAAAATTGTTTCATACACAGTAAACAGTTATTTTATGTTCTATGAATTAGGATTGACATATTCCATCTACACGATAGAAACTATCAAACTGTATTACATTTCTGGCAGAAAGGCCTTTGATCCTTTTCTTCTCCTTCTGTTCCTAGTAAAAAGCTAGTGTTTGAGATGCTGTTGATATTATTAGTCTTAAGGATTTTTCAGAAAATCAAAAATCAAGTTTTGAATACACCAAGGCATTTCAGAGAAGGATTACATAGGTTAATTATCATAGAAATTTGGAAGGGACTATTAGGTTAACTAATCTAACCTCCCATGCCAACACACCACTACTTTTCCCATATTTACATATTGTGTCTTTGCTGGTAAACTTCCTCTGAAATGCATCTTTCAGAAAGGTCTCTTCCTCCAGTCCTGCTGTGGGCTTTCACTAGTTTGTCACAGTGGTTAACATCTTGTTGACACCTTAGCAGTATTTCCAGTCTAGTTTCTAAAGAAGAATTTTTTTGTTGTTGTTGTGTTCCTCCAATTAAGGATAGTTTCAAAATTAACATTTTCTCTACAAGTGCTTTCTGTCCTCAACCAAATAATCAAGATACTTTTCAACTTATTTGGAACAGAAGCCTAAACTCTTTTAAATGTCTTACTAGAACATGGCTTTTTGAGCATGAATTTTTCAGCTTTTCTATACTTCCTCCTATATTTCAACATCCTGTCAGAAGCTGTATGTTTTGTTCATATAATTGCAAAATTCATACAAAATAGGGCTGGGAAGATACTAAGCAAATTTGTCCAATTCATCCACTACTTCAGGGCAGAATCAGCTTTACATATTCTTGATCCTGATTTATCTGACTTGTTCTTGAAAGCTTCCACCACTGGACAGTCTATAACTTTCTAGCCAGTCTATTTCAACTCTTTCCTGTCTTTACTACTAGAAAGTAAATCTTCTATCTAAAATACTTCAAATAAGACCTTGTTAATGCTGAATAGAATGTAAGGGTTTCTTCACAATCTTTTTATATGTTATTGTAACATACTTGATTTTTACAACATCACAGTCCTTCATTCATTTACAGCAGTAAATTTTACTGTATTTACAAAGCTCTTTTCTGCAAAATTAATATCCAGCCAGTAGTTTCCCTCTTGTATTTTTCACTTGTATATCCTGATATTTTTCTCTCCAGCCCCGTATAGAAGTAAGATTACTCCATTCACATTCTCTACTCCCTCTTTTGTACATTTCTGGGTCTCATTAGCTCCTTGAGGTTACAGCACTAAAACTGAGATAGTTTCTTTATGATTCAGCAGCTCTCACCAGTGATTCAGTTTTTCAACAATGTATTATTTTGTGGAACAAGGTATTGTTGAAAGATTACATACATTACTCCTGGGGATGCAAGTTAGTATTCCATAGTGGGCAGCTGTCAAACCTAGTCAATGGTATTTTGTCTTAAATGCTGCCATCATTTAGCATTTAGGTGCATTGTTCACAATTATATTGTACGTGCCTTGCTCAGACTTCTCTCATACTCAGATTTCTCACATTTGTGTGCATTATTGAGATCTTAAAATCTTTCTTGCTGAAAGGTACCTACAACCTTTCTTCAAAAATCAAAGAGGAAGATTGGACTTAGCAAGACATTTACATAGATACTCTAGATGTTTTTTATACCCAACTGAACAATGTAACTGGGAAGGAGTTATGACAGCATTTTTGGAATATTAAAACAAACAAACAAAAAAGAAATATGATGGTAGAAATAAATTGACAAGGAGAATCTACTTTGACTATTTCATAAGGTAATTTATGATGTCAGGTGTCAAGTTAACTCATGGAAGAATTATATCTGGTTGCTGTATAATACAGCAACATTCCTAGAAGAGTATCAGCTAAGGCTGTTGTTCCTAAAAAAGGGATTCATCACCCAGTGTGCAATAAACCAGTCTCACACACAGAGCTGAGGTGTTTATTTTATATTTGTGCAAAGATGGATACTGATGGATAAACCCACAAAGCTAGCATGCTGATTCTCAAAACTTTGCACTTCAGACGCTAGCAAAAAAAGAAATCACAGTTCATTGGCAACAAAGTTATCCAGTTTTTCTTATTAATTAGCGTTCTGCCTTCTATCGATTGAATGATCCTCTCACTTCTCATGCCAATTAGTTCCATGCTCAGCCTTTCTCTTCTTTTGAGTGGGTGGGTTTCTTGAGTCAGTGGTGGCGATCTTCCGCTGCTGGAATTACCGTCACCCGGAGAGCGCGGTGAGCTCTGGAGGCTGGAGCCCCAGGAAGGAGGCCTTGGACTGCAGATTCTTTGCATAGCAAAGGGAGCCGTGCCCAGTCAGAGGGGTGGCAGGGCAGGGAATCATCAGGAAGGATTTTGTATCTCTAAATATCTTCCATAAAAGTGAGAAAAGAGTAAGGATGGAAATAAACTTGGTTTACAAGTATATTCTGTGTATTAAAGATTAGGCAATGTAGAAAAAATAGAGCCCAAAAGATATTTAACTTAGCCTTTACACAAAAAATTAAAATGAGAAGCTAAAAAGGGGAGTTTGCCCATAAAGACAAATGTGCTGTTACAGATATGCTGGTATTGCACATTAAAGGCCAGTCTTTTGCTTCAATTTAGCTTAAAGACTGATAGGAAGTTAATGGCAAAATACCTAATGGAAATTATAGGAGAAAAGAAAATTGGAAAAAAACCTTTTACTGCCTACTTTAAAAAAAAATTAGGGACCCTCAAACTTTTCAAACTGAAGTAATTAATGCATAGAAGGTGAGAGGAATGGAAGATACCATTAATAAGTATAAACATAAGCTTTTGTAAGTGCAGTATTCTACATTTACCTAAATGTTTGTTTACAGCCTTAAATTATTGCAATGGAAATGCTTTACTTTTTCAAATTATGATCACGATATATCAAAAAAAATAATAACACAAAAGTAGTGTGCTTGTCTTTGGTAGTGTGATGCTGTTGTACACCACAATGACGCAGATTCTGACTTCAGAAGGCTGAAAATGGCTCCTTTATTTTTGGGATGTGTCTCCCTTTTTATACTATTCTTATACTATTCTACACAGACCTATTCAATTGGTGAAACCTCTTCAATCACATTGGTCAGACCAGAGGACTTCAAGAAGAAGTCCCTCCTAGGGAAAGGAATGTAAACAAAGTTACAGTTACAAAAATATGTCTTGTTTACAGAAATTCCCTGGGAAAAAAAATTCAGAAAACCAAAACATCTCAGATATGAACTAGGGCTACAGTAGTGGGCACTAATTTGATGAGAACCATCATATGTACCATTATCTTATTCGCCATCACCTAAAGGCAGTATTGCTCACTACTAGATTATGTGTCACCAGTGTTGCAATACATCCTTGCCCCAGAAGTGGCAAGTGCCTGCTGTGGATTCCAAAAGTCACACTGATTAGACATGTCCATAGAGAAGGGAGTGATTGGGGTTTTCTGAACTCAAAGTGTGCCCAAACTGCACATGTTTCCTGAAGTTCAAACAACTAGAAGAGAACGTTGAGGATACTTTGCACATCCTTCCTCCTTTCTATACACCCTTCTGTGAATATTCACTTTTGGTTGTATCAGGGACAGGATGCTTGACTAGACCTAGGACTTAGCATTTTTACCTCCTGGTGCTCATGTATGGCATAGGTACAGTAACAACTTGTCAAGAGGGACAAATTTTTTATTGGTTTGTGTTGCAAGTTTTATCAAAAAGACAAATTTTTGTATACCCATTTAACTTTATCTTTCTTAGCATCATCTATATTCCAGTGGTATTAGGCCAGAATTATCAGGGATGTTTTCCTTGTAGAAATTCTGTAGAGCTTCTGTAGAGCTTTTTAGGTTTTTTTTATTTTTTTTTTTAACTAAAGTTTCTTCAAAAATTAGCTTGAACAGTCACTGCTGAAAATGTCTTTTCCTTTGAGAAACTGGCAGAGATTAGAGAACCTTTTGTTTGAGTATAGTTTGTGCTTTCTTTTGCTGTAAGGATAAACTGTTGAACACATAGGTTTTTGCCAGGTTTTGAGTTTGAAAGAACATTTCTGGAAGTGTAAAATTATTTTCTTTAGCCCTTAAAAATAACTGAAAAATGATCCTTTCATTATTTGGGTTGTAATTTCAGAAACTTTTTCTATGAAAAATCCCTCTCAAATACTCAGCATTACATATGCATTTTACTGATAATTGTGGTGGATTAAAAAAAACAAACAAACTTGTTGAATATTTTTGTCTTACTTTTAAGTGCTGCTGACATGAGTATTACTCAATGCCACACCTTTTCAATAGAGAGCTTTAAGGTTGGTTTTTCAGTATGTATTGTCAGATCAACATTAACCATTTCATGATTTTAGCCCATGCTAAATGATAGTTTATATACCAACAACAGCTGTAGCAAATGCATTTATGTGAACAAATATTTCAAAAGAATGAATATGCTTTATTATTCTACATTCTATTTTGTAATGCTGTAACTTGTGTATGTAGCCATAACTTTAGCTCCTTACTGACATGAACACTAAAATTTATAAAACATAAATTACCACTGGACTTCAAAAGACTATTCCCAGTGAAAAAGCTGAAGGTTCAAATCCTGGAAATTCATAGTTTTCCACTTGGTTTTTGATCCTCCAATGATAATTCCCACATGACAAAACAAGAGATGAAAACTGAGAATTCATCCCTCTAGCCCAATATTTAAAAACTTTCAGAAAAATTTTGGAAAATTGAAAGAAAAATTGATTGGCTAATAATAAATTATATTAACAAGTAGAAAGCCCATTATAGGAGCACTTCCAGTTTTGAGGGATGCAGATATATGTGTTAGATCTAAAAGAATAATTTTACATTGTCTGATTAGCCTAATAGGATAAGAGTTATGCCACTTATTGAGGAAAATACTGCAGTTGAGGTAAGGACAACCAAATCCTACAGGAAAAAGTTTATTTCTTCCTTGTTTTGTCAAAAGAATGGTTAAAAGAAAAAAAAAATTTTGTGTAGGCAGGTTTTTAGGCCAATTCAGTCATATTTTAAAATTTCATAGAATTTTTTTCAGTAAACTTCATAGTCTATTTAGGCTGTTAAAAAGCAATTTCAGAGACTCCTGCAAGAAAGAGTGAAGAAATGCCCAATAGCTTCTATTGGCAGCAGATCAGGAAAGACTGGAATTGCTTCAGTGAAGTAGTAGGGGAGTGTAAATGCATGTCAGGAAGAGAGAAATATTTCTTCATTCTATTTACCACTTAAAAACTAAACAAAACAACTTTTAAATTGGAAAAATTACATAGGTTTAAGAGGAAAGGCTTTAAGTCAGTGAGAATTGAAATATGTCCCTGACTTTCTAACACTTCCTGCTTTTCTGCTGCTAAACAACCTCATTACTGTGAACTCCAGAGAAGATATTCTAGTGATATTGATATTCTATCATATTACATGATACTATAAGTGATAGAAATATAGGGACAACAGTAGTTTGATTTAATACAACAATGAATGTGGGGCATCCAATGATTCAATTTTCCCCTGGTCAGTAAGAGTTCAATCAAAATACAATTGAAAATTACAAAATACAATAGTTTTAAGAACATGTATATGCAGACAATTCTTCCATCTGGTGAAGTTAGTAAGGACAATCATATTACATTATTTTACATAGTATTGGCTTTCAAATTCATGTACAGATACTACATTGGATATTTTTGTTATCAGATATTATATTAACTGGCTTTTGAGTCATGTGCTGACTAACACTAAAACTATAGACAGTCTAAATATTATATTTTAATGTCTTATTTAAATTTGTATTATTATTAACAAACCTATTGTAGCAGAGGACAAGTGCTCTAATTTACATTTATATCCAGTCTCTGAAAAAAAGTTCTTTTAAATCAACGATATTTATAATAGAGCAATATAATAATGCTGCATCCAATTGGAGTTTCATTAATAGTCTCATTAAATTAGTTGCATTCAGAATGTCTAATTTATAGCATTCATAATTTCTCATCTCATCTTGTTCAGTAGATATTTGTGAATTTTATTCTAGTTAAATTATTTTTGTAAATGCTAAAAATCCAAAAGAAAACAAAAAAACCTCTCTAGTGCTTATTTTACTCTTGTTCTACTTAAAAATTATTTTCTTGCAGAACCATTAAATTGGAGAGTTTCTGTTCCCTTTTCACATATGATCATCACTGATACTAACAACTGCTCAAGTGATGCACTCAATATACAGTGATCAACATTGCAATCTTTAACATTGTCATTTGTTAATTAACATTATTTTGTGGTTGTTCCAACAGAGAAGAGGAATTTGTTTCTAGGTCTCAAAATAAAGAGGATGAAGAGACTTTTCATTATGATATGGATTTGAAAACCAATGTCATTTTTTTACCAGAAACACACTGAAGAACATGGCTGCTAAAAAAAAAGCAGCCTTTCTTACTCAAACATTGCATAGAAAGAGAACCAAGGAGTTGTAGAATCCCACAGTTATGACCTTTCAGTAGTAAAAGCCTCTATAAGGATATGAGGTCATGCATGAAATATATAGAAGTCCTCAGGTTTCTCTAACTTGTCTAGAACAAATATTTGTGCCAGTGACTGGACTATACACAGTACAAAAAAATTCACTTCCTGGGATTGTGACTGACCAAAGGTTTGTCTACAATCCTCTGGCTTCCTTTCCTACCTATAGAACTTACAGTACCATGGTAGAACCTTCTGCAGGGATTGGCAGAGTATTACTGACTGGATGTTTTAGTTGTGGCTTTAGTTGCCATACACACAGTCTTCTAGATGCATTTCAAGTAAAGTACACAAAATGATATCTAGTTCATTTTCTATCTAAGTCATGTTTGATGTTAATTTGAAGAAAGGATAATTTATTTTCAGAGATGTTTCCATGAAGAGCATTTCATGAAGGAGTCTCTTTTATGTTTTGTTCAATATTGTTCGATCAAGTGGCTCATCAAAAAACTCCCAGGTGAGTGGAAGATTTTATTTATCCCTCACCTAGTAGATGGCAAATGTGGGAACTTAACTAACTTGTTTCATTGTTCCAGGGAATTCTGGAATGGATGAGTCATTAAGATCAGGAAGCTGGAGCAAGAAATGTTAAAGGGGAGAAAAAGCTTTTACTCATCACTGAAAACAGCTGTCATGATATAAGCTGCATAATGAAAACCCCTTGCCAATTTTCTTATTAATAAATATGGTAAATACAATTATTCTGGCTACACATTCAGCCTTTTGGAGTCAGACTTTGTAGACAGCATGTAGACACATTTAAAAAGCTTAGAATCTATCACATCCTCTAAGCTTGCCAATAATGCCAAGCCCATGTGTTGAGGGCAAAAGTATAAAAAACACAGCAACTGCTCTGTTCCATAAACATGCCTTTACTGTCAAATAGATGATGTATATTGTTCTAACTGAATAGTTTGAAAGTGTAAACTGGAACTTGAAATGTTGCTCTAGGTGAATGTTGTGAGCTTTGCTCAGTCTCATCCTGATCTGTAAAATTTCTTGTATCCCTCAAGTTTCCCATATTGGTTTATCTAATAAATGTCATGTTTTGCACTGTAATCCAGCAATGAACAATTGACAGCCCTGACACACAGGATCTACCTTATATATTCAGAGTTATATAGTTTTTACCAGGATTTATCCCGCTGTTTTTTCTGAAGCAAAACGATAGTGTTTTGCAATATCATTTTCCCCAAGGTGAACAGAATATTTAACATTGTAAATGTAATTACAGGACCAAAAGCATTACCACACAGTATAAGGATACAGTGGTCATCAGTGCCAGTTACCATCTTTCAGCATGTGCTCATTCCTATTCTAGTGAACTTTTCTCTCTTGAGCATTTTGGTACAGTAGTTCAATTAGGGCAGACTTTCTAATGGTTCACACTGTGCTACTCATGCAGCATTCAAGAGAGACCCTTAGTATTCAATCATGTTAATTCCTGTTCCCTATTTTTTTTTCTGTTAAGCTGATACAAAGTTGATATTCTCCCTGTATGCTAATACAGCTCCTTATCCTTGAAATTTTTAACTTGTTTAATGCCTTTCCCACTGTTTGAAGATAATTAATTTCTTTCTGAATTAAAAAAATCTAAAAAATGAAACAAGCTTACAGACTTTACCTTTGAGTTCTGATTAATTTCCCCTTTTA